>JAJQOW010000941.1:0-72911 GCA_037975125.1 Latrodectus hesperus | reverse complement strand
TAAATCAGCCCTCAGATTGGATCTATGTTAAAAACTTATTATTAGGGTTACAGCATATTTGTTCTTTCTTAGATCAAAAAACTACCATAATTGTTGAAAACTTTTGCAGTAAACCATGTGGCCACAATCCAAGAGCTTTCTTATCTTGAGAAGTGGAGACATATTTCATCACAAGATAATGGAGCTGATTATATAAGTAGAGGTGTCAATCCGTCGAAACTGTTTAATAATCACTTGTGGTGGGAAGGCCCAACTTTTTTAAGATTTAGTAAATATCTACAAAAAGAAATATCTGATAATGTGGTTAGATATGAAATAGAAATTGAACTCACGAATGCGGGCTCTCGACTGCTGTTGTATTAAATCTGGGAAAACATCAAAATATACAATCAGATGGTCTAGAGAAAAATTTATCCTTTACTACTTAAACAATATGCACCAAAGAAATAAATAGAAATTCGATAAGGATGCGGTCAAAATAGGGATATTGGTGTCTTGGAATATAAAAAATTTACCTCCTTGTAAGTAAGTATTTGGAAAAAATAACTGAAATTTTACGCGGAAAATATAGTAGGATGAAAATAGTAGTTCTCAAGACTTCATTTGGTGTATTTAAACTTGCAATTACGAAAATATGTTTGTTACTTTGTAATGAATGGTGTTTAAATTATTTTTGATTTAAATGTGCAAATTTGTGATTGCAACTAATTTGTGAAATTTCAATTGTATTAAATAGTTAATTTATGTAAGTAATTGAAATTTGTTTATTCTGATAACAATAACTGGTCAAGGTGGTTTGATTGTTCCTTCCTACAACTGTGAACGCCTCCCTAGTGGCAAAATAAAATGTAAATTGAGTGTTGTATGTGATTTAAACGGGACACTCAAGCCGCTTTAAATTGCTTAATTCTTTCGAAATAAAATCTAAAATGATTTTGGAATGCAGAAGCCATCTCACAGAACTGGCAACTAGAAACAAGGTGATCCTGTTATGGGTGCCAGGACACAAAGGTATCGGAGGTAATGAAAGGGCTGATGAGCTTGCTAAACAAGGATCGTCTTTTGTTCCCATCGGTGCAGAACCTTTTGTGGGTTAATTAAATTAAGATCGCAAAAACCAATGTTCTTAGATTAGAAAAACAGAAGGTGTATGAAGCTGGGCTCAACACTTCTGTTTAAAACCACGCAAATAGTATGATCTGTGGATCATTAGCGATTATCGCCTCTGAAATTCTAAGATGCTATAGGCAGAAGATACGTTTAATCGCAGGCTTCATAACTGGGCACTACTTTTTCAGAAAATACCTCCATAAAATGGGACTGTTTCAGCGAGACGCTATCTGCAGGAAATGTCATACGCAAGAGGAAACGGCCAAGCATATCATTTTCGAATGCAAAACGCTTGCCCTCCCTAGATTAACTTCTTTAGGAATCATCCATACTAGAGAGTGACACCTAGACTCCGTAAGGTTATCGGACTTTACTAATAAAGTGGGTGATCCAAGCAACTGGTAACTAGGAAATATTGGGTTTGTAGTTAACAGTACAAAGTGCTGATAAAAGCAGAGGTGCCTAATGATATACAAACCCAAATCTAAGAAGAAGAAGAAAATCCCAAATTTCAATTAAAAAACAATTTTGAGGAATAAAAATTTTTTTTTATTTATTTTGTCTATTTTTTAATTAAAATTCTACATAAAATAAAAATCACCGGCAGAAAATATCAAGCATTTACCATTCGATTGAAGAGTATAGGGAATTAATTTGAAAAGAATAAGTTATTTAGTTTCTACAAATGGAAATTTAATAAAAAAAAAAAGAAAAAAAACTTCAATGAAGACTTTATAAAATTCCTCAGTTATTATGAACTATAACAAACTTCAGAGTCAGTTAGCATTTTATACAAAAATAAAATGTTATAAGTTTTAGGAAAGTAAGTTAAAAAAATGTAAGAATATATTCTTAATTTTTTTAACTTTTTTTCATGTGTAGCATATGAAACACATATGCTGAAGGCACACGACAGCGAAATTCGAAAAAAACTCTATTGTTTCAATTCAATTGATGGGGTTCATTGCTTTTAAAAATGCAAATGTTATTCATAAGTTTGTTAAGAGCTGTGGGACAAAGAGAAGATATAATATAGATGTTGATTATTATTATTTGTATCAAAATAAAGACTTACAAGTTGACAAATACAGAAGGTACCCTGCTGTAATGACAGTAATTCATGGCAAAGATATTAAATTTCAATTAATAGATACCCAAACATCTTTCTAACAGTGAATCTACTGATATTTCTGATAAAATTGATGTAGAATTAGATGGTGGGTGTTCAAATTTCACTAACATAGATTCAATCAATGTATACATAACTCCAAATCCAATAATATTTAAGTGTGGTATTTGTCAAGTTGAGATTTAGTTTAAAAAATGCTAAGAAGAGCATCTAAGTGACACATGATATAATAATTAAAAAAGATTATTTATATATTATTCTTTTTTATAATATATAATTAGATATTTGAAACTAAATTAAAATTTTTGGAGTGGAAAATTGTTTTAGCAAGAAGGTACTTCTGATTATGTTAAACATAGTGATACCAATATTGTTAAGAGTAAAATGTATGAATATTTTTACTGTCATCGATCTGGTTATTTTCATGGGCGTAGGAATAACAAAAACACAGTAATAAAATATTTGATATATATAAAATTAATGAAACATGCCCTTTAATGATAGCAGTTACCTCTTCAGAAAACAATGCAATTAAGGTGGAGTTCACCATCAACTTCAGGATGAGTAACCGAGGTGGTAGCCTGGTGACCATATACATTTATTTAAACTTCATTTTATAGTTTTATTTTTAATGACTGCAAATTTTAAATTTATGATTAAAACTTGGAAATTTTAATTAAAAAAATTTTTCAACCAAATACTTATTGAAGCTACAAATTAACGCGTCTTTTCTCTCTCAAATGTTGAAAAAATGATTATAGCTGGTATTATTTGACAGCACATTTTTATCAAATATAATTATGTTTCGGTATAATAGGTTAGTACAGTTAATTCTTTTTTAATTCTCTCAGAAGTTACTGAAATTAAATAAACTTTTTTAGCAATATTTTAAAGATTTAACTATTACGTTTCCTCGCACAGATCAATGAAAAATTCTTTCAGATAGTCCAGTTTCTCAGTGTGATTGGAAGTATTGTTTGTACATGTGTATCAATCCTCTCACCTGAGGGAGTTGATGCAGAGAGGTTTTGTAACAGAAAAAGTATATATTCAAATTGTGTGGAAACATTGCATCTGCAGTCTTATTAGCTATTCAAAATGTTGTGTTAAAGTGGCTTGTAAGTACACATAACAATACTTTTCTAAAGTATGGTATGATTTCTGGAGTAATGCAATGCACTATGTACGACAGGTACCATCCCTTGAGTGACAGTAGCTATCCCTGTAAGCCATATTTACTTACTTCTGTAAATTAGCCCACAATGCAAGAATTAAGATGAGCTTTTAATTCCCATGTTGTCAAGAAATAAATTCCACAAATTTTTTAGGAGTCTTAATAAATGTATCCATAATGTGTCTATAGTAACATAATGAATAAATTTTGATTTAAATGCTATGTATCAATAATTGTGTGTAATATTTTTCAATCACATCAATAAATGATATTTTCAAAAATTATTATAAAAAACTAGGCTTGTCTATGAATAGTTAAAACAAATTAACTACTTCCATTAAGTAGCATTAGTATTGTCTAATTGATGATAAGTTTGCAGTATAAAAGAATCAACATTAATCATTAATTGAATTAAAAACAAATTTTAATACCGTTTCATAATCATGCAGTTAATCTGAATATTTTCAATTTTTCTATAAAGGTAAATTCTTTTTTAACAGATTTATATTTTGATTTGTAAATTTTAGATGAATGTTAATATATTAGTTTTAGGTTCAGGTTACAGAATAGTGCAATGTAATTCCTTTTATTGTGACTTCTTTGTTATACTAAATACAATTAATATATATGAAACTATGGAAAAAAATTATTTGCAAACATGAGTATATTGCAGTAATTGTCAATATTTATAAAATTTTCCTTGTCAAGTTGATGACAATGATATTGGAATTTAGTCAACAATTCTTAATTTGTGTTGATACAGATTTACATCTGGTACCCCTTGATATTTTGATACCAAGATGTGACTAGCGATATGGCCGCTACAAAAAAGCTAAACTAAGATGAATTAAATTTCATCATCAAGTCAAGGATTACCTCATCCTACACTGAACCAGTATAAATTGGTTTGTTCTAAATATTAACAAACATGAAAAATGGGTACTTACATATAATCCTGTAGACTTTTTCCGTCATAAAAGTATGTCAAAGAATTTTGCAAATTTTATTGTATTTATCAAAATGTGAAGAAAATGCTGAACAGCTTATTTTCATTTTAACAAATAGGTGAAAACTTCATTTACAATTTATATAAGGTACTAAATTGCATCATTAATCGACATATTTTTTCAAAGGTATGATCAACAGGATTATATATAAATGTTGAAAAATGTAGCTATGTTTTTATATGAGCAGTTGTAACAAAATTAATCAAATAAATTTACTAACCATATTTTTTGATTTTAACACAATTCAATGTCTAATAATGTATAATGGAATCAAATATTACAAAATAGATTTCATTCACTAACCACAAATTTAAACAAAGAAAAGAAATTTCCAATTTGCGCTAAGTGTTTCAAAAGCCAAGCCACTCCGGATCATATCCTTGAGTGCTTGGGACTCGATAAAGAAGATCTTCTGGAGCGACCATTTTTGGTCATTGATTTCCTGAGAGTGTATAATATCATGGACTTGGTCTAGCGCTGCTAGACAACAGGGATCAGCAACAACAACACAAATTTAAAACTGCAAAATAGAATTATAAATCTCAATCTTACACTGAATTATAGTACATCATTGTGTTAAATATTCACATTAAATTATAATTTTTTTTCCTTTGATGATGCATTTGTTGTGAACTACTCATGAGAGCCAGTTTTAATATCGAGCCAGTATTTTTTTCTATTTACACACGCACGCACACACACACACACACACACACACACACACACACACACACATATATATATATATATATATATATATATATATATATATATATATATATATATATATATATATATATATATATATATATATATATATACTTTTTATTGTTATGTTGAGATGCTAATGAAGCTTTGCTTAAAAAATTCTGAAGTTTACAATTTCCTATTATGTGTCATAATAAATTATTTTTGTTTTATTTTCATGAGAAGTGATTTAAAGAATTTTGTCTATGCATAAACAAACTATCTTTTGTTAATTAATTCGCTTTTTATTTAAAAGAAAGCTAGTGATTTAATTATAAACTGTTTGTCTTTTACAATATTTTTAGTGTTATGGATAAAATTATATTGATTACTTAAATGTAGTTTTCTTTATTTGAAGGGGTTGCCAAAATGTTTACTTTTGAACCCATGACATCGTAAAAATTTACAAAGATATTTTAAAAATGCTTTCACACCATACATTTTCTAAGAAAATATATTTCAATAATTCCAAGTTTTCTTTGTCAAATGAGTTTAGGAATATGTAATGTATTTCATTTTTGTAGATACAGTATACACATATTTAAAATTTACTATCTAATATGCTATTGTATTTATCTCTATAACTATTGCACAATTTTAACAACACTAAACTATTTTTAACGTTTTTAAGAATTACATATTTTTTTCGTGTGTTTATCTCCTGAGAGATTTAATTTTGAAGTGTGAATTTGACATCTACATATGTTTTATTATTTTGTGTATATTGAAGTTACTCTTGCTATTGTTATATCATACTAAACAAAGAAAATTATTACTTTTCTATATTTATTAATATTAGCAGAGATAAATACATAACGCAAAAGTAAATATTTTAAGAGTTTTATTAGATATATCAGAGATAGCTTCTCATTTAACTGAATGCTTTATTTTGCTTGAGTTGCTGTTTTACATTTTCAAAGTAATTCTGTGAAGTAAGGTATTTGGATTTGTTATTCATAAAAAAATATTGCAATAAAAATTAAAATATGTGTTATGAAATTCAATTTTGCCTATTATTTATTAGCAATATTGTCATTTTATTATAAAAGTTGTGAGTTATGTGCAGTAAACAGTGTGAGAAAAATATATTTCAATATTAAATACTAAAGTAAAACAAAATATTTTTCATGCAATAAAATGAAAAAACAATGATGACAAAGTTTAATAAAATAACAAAGATGACAAAGGTTTTATTCAACTTTAAGAAAAGCGACTAAACCATTTAAGAAAAGTAAAATGTGATCTTGAGGAAAATATAGATTAGTGTTAATCTTTTAGCAAATCTCCAAGGTTAATATACAAAACAAAAATCGTATGTTGCTGTCATCAAAATTTTAAAAAAGCATGTATCCATCAATAATGTGTCTAATGAAATATAATGTGTTTTTGTAGATCTGGAATTACTGAGTACATGCAATAAAAAAACATGCACCCTGCAATAGTATGTGTGAACAAAAAATAAATAAATAAATAAATAACCAATAATTCCCTGTTTTTAATCTCAAATTTATTGTTTCTGTTTCTGTAAAATCGAGGGATCGCTCATTTTTTAAATATTGCTAACCAGCTAATTTGATTGAGAATTAATAAAAATAAATGCTTGGATAACATAAAATAGAAGAATATATCTTAATACACTTTTAGAGCTGTATTCTATTACATGAAATCAAGTAGATCAAGAAAATTTTGTTTACAAATATTGTTCTGATGTCGGTTCCAGTTAAAATTGTACAACGATACTCGTTTAACATCTGATTAAAATGTTAATTGCATACATTTAAAAATACATGATTTATCGCAATCTTGCATTAATTAAATAATTTTTATGTAATGCTGCTCAGAAACTTTATATAAATGCATTTTACAGTAACCATTTTATTTCTCACTTTTAAGTAATAATTAAAGAAAGAACCAGCTTAACTAGAACTGTTTACAGATGCAAATAAACAAATAGTGTGATTATGCCAGAATTGTGTATTTAAAAATTGCTGCATTATCTTAATAAATATTTTTGATTGAAACATTCTTTTATTTTCGTAAAATTATTTATAACACATAAAAATACAAATTTAACAATGCTGATAACATATTTTATGTTTGCATATTCAACCTGGATGGTGATTAATGGTGAATAAATATTATTTGTACTCAGTCATCATAATATATATATTTCATTTCTATTCAACCAAAAGAATAAAACATTAAAACTATACGGTATATAATACTAAGAAGATATTTCTTATAAATCTAAATAAATTTTTAAAAATTTATATTCATGCTTTTTATTTATTAGGTTTAAATTTAATATTTAGGTATATAAAGTTCTTAAAAAACTAATTTTTACGTCACAATTACAATATATTCGCGTAACATTTCATCATAAAAAAATTCAAAATTTTATATGCTGGATTATACAGCACCTATGTCAATTAGTTTTTTATCAATTTGTCCCAAGAAGTTGTCAACTCTATTTTTCCTTCCCATATTGAACTAAATGATTGCAATTTGCTCATTTTCTTGGAAAACGCAATTGGATATAAATATACATAAGATGAAAGAGTTAAATATATTTTGTATTTAAGAATCATATTAAATAATTAACAAAAGCAGAACTGTTCCACCTGAAGAACTTGGATTCATCAATCCTGACATTCTATATCAAGTGTATGCAAACAAATGATTTCCAAGAACTTAACATTTTTCAAAAACAAAGAATTATTGATTTTAAATGTAGAATACGTTTTAGTGTTAAATTTGGAAAGAATACTACATAGATAGCTATTTTAAGCATCATAGCTAGCTCATGCAATTCCTCACCAAGTGTTTAATACAATTATTACTAAATGAGATTCAGTAAAATCATGCCTTTATCATTGGGAATACGCAATCTGTTCATTTAATCAAAATAAAAGTAACAATTCCTTAACCTTGGATATTCAGTTTTTGTACAAATATTCAAACCAACTTTTTTAGGATGCACCTTGGTTCCCATCTGTCAGTAACTGTTTTGAAAAATTTTCAAAGCAACTCTATAACTTCCTTCTGATGAAATGCATGACTCATCTCATTCTGTTCAGTTTAATATTAAATTTTAAAAGGTCAATACCTATAAAATGTTTGTAAAGTTAGAAGTTGTATCTTCTTACGAATTTTACTGTCATTGGATCTACCAAAAATAATTAGTTGCACTGTCAAAGATCACACACATTTTCTCTTTTGCTATTAGCGACCATGTTTCAGATGCATATGTTAATACTGTTCTTATGAGAGTTTTATATAGTATAATTTTAGTTCTTTTAATCCGGCGTATATTTAAAAATCACTTGATAAATCTATCATGTTATGTAAGCTAGGATTAAGTGGAAATTTAAAATAAAAAAATCAGTTAAAAGTTTGCAATTAGATACTCCTAGATTCTTTAGTTATTTTTAGACAGCAGAAAAGTTATACAAAGATAGGTTTACCAGAAATTAAATTTTATCACCAAGATATATTTTTTGCCAAACCAAGGGATATCCGATTCTACAGCACACATGTACATAATCATGTTACATCATACAAATGAAAAAAACATTTTGGTTTAATAAATCAGTTAGGTGCATTTTATCACTTGCACTGGTACATAGGAATAAGCCATAATTATTCATCAGAATGTATTTTAGTAACATTGATTGCCTCTTTTATAACAATTAACTATTTGAATTACCAATCGTAATTAAAAATATAAAACACCAAAAATTCATTTTTAATATGTATATAATTAAAAATAAGCTTTCTATATTTTGATAACTATCTTAATTAACATTAATTATATCAAGCAATATCTTAAAGAGAGAACAATTGTTAAATGTTTACTTACGGGTACACTATGATTTTTTTGGCGATTCTAAAATAAGAACAACAATCAAACCAGAGCAAATCATATAAAACATAGGAAACTGCAGGCTGTGAAAATATTTTTGCACACATATGTTAAGGCATTTCATTTAAGTGAAGATAAAAAAGTATAGGGTAAACAAGAAAGTTCTTGCCATTTTCACGGTCATTCAATAAGGAAAGAATAATCATGCAAATTAATGTTTGATTTGTTTGAGACATCGGCCAGTTAAGAGTAATGCTAAAGAGTAGAAAACTGTGCAGGGGGTAAAATGCGCCAAGCGTACGATAAAGTGCGCCAAACTGGCTAAACGGTTCGAAATGTGTTTTCATGACGAGATTTTCGTTTTACGCGCGAAATTCGTTTTGTGTGCAACCCTTGTGCTCAATGAGTAATTTTATTTGTTTACAATTTAAGTATATGCTATGTTAATTTTCCCATTTTTGGATACATTGTTTATAATTTTTAAAATATTGTTTCGAAATTTTAAAAACTATATTATTTTAATTTTTTTTAAAGTTACATTATTTCGAATTTTCATTTAATCAGATAATAAAAGATCTGTAAGGTGTGCTAATCAAGTGCAAAGTCAGTTTGATTCATACATCGCAAAGTAAACATAAAGAAAATATTGTAGAAGATTTCTTTGAAGCTCTTACGAACGTTCTTTCCTCGGCCGGGTGAGTTATTTTATTTTTCATTAAAATTTCAGTCAGAGCGATTATTAGAAACTCTAGTTTTTATAAAAATGCACATTTTGTTGACGTTAGAAATTTAACTTTATTGCTGGTTCTCACGGTACTAAGTAGCGCTACACTGAAGTTTTTTTTAAGGTTAGTGCAACTGCATGGTATATTAAAATTTGAGTTTCAATAAATTTGATTCTAGTTATTAGAATTTTAAAAAGCGGACGATTTAAAAGTTGAAGTTCAAACGCGATCAGCATTGGTAGCCAAACATTGCGCATAGTGACACAATTTAGGTCGGCGATAGAGCTGTGGAGCGCTTGACTCGAAAATAAAAATCACGCCAAACCTATGCAGCTCCGTCGTTTTTACAAAGAGTAGGAATATCACTAGGAATAAGAGTAGTAAAAATTAATTGCAAAGTCACACTTAGCAATTTTTTAAAATGTTGCCAAAATTTGGATGAAGCAAAATCTCTGAAATCGTAAATAATCTGGTAGATTACTTTAACAAATATTTGACACATTATTGGTATCTAACAATATGCTCGGTTACTTTTACTCGTGTAATTTTATAAAATTAACAAAATATGCAGGTGTATAGATTTTAAATACCTATTGCAAAATTATATAGTTGATATATTAACATAAAATTATTTGATTAGATTTTACAATAATGAATTCACATCGGCATATATTCATCTGAAGTTCATTTTATGCCCATTTAATTAATTATTAATTAAACAAATAATGAACAATAAACATACGTATCTCCTGTTTACTGTTGTCACCTCCTGCTCTACTTCTCTGCCAGCTCTGCATCAGCTATTTGTGGAGGGTATATACGCAATATTGAATCAATGAAAGCCATAAATTTGTTGCACTTATACTTATTTTTCTTTTGTCACACACATTCAGCTGCAAAGTAATCCAGTCGATTTTTAGCTTTTGACATTGCCCATGTCATGATTCATTGCTTCCTACGATCCTTCAATTGTATTAGTGTGGGCACCTGTCTGAGTCCTTAAAATTCAGACTATGATTTACCTTCAGATATACAAAGGCTTTATTATAGAGGCAATCGCAGCTCTTCCAGCAGTCTGAAATTACTGCTGAATTTAGAAGAATAAACTCTCTAATCATACTCAACAAGTATCGGACATTCTATCATCTATAACTTTCATAAAGTATTTACCTTCTACACATTTAACCCGATTAGATTTACGTTTACCCCAAATTTACTCTCATCTATCTCAACAATCACACTGTCTCGACCAATTTAATGCTGATTTCAATTACTTCTTCCATATAAACCTTACGGCAAAAAGACTGAAAATGAAGAACATTTTTTTCTCTTTCATATTAAAGCCAGTTTGACTCTCACTCAGCCACATATATACGTAAACTAAAATTTCATTCATCGTTATCTGCTCAATTAAAAAATGAACATTATCTCACGCTCCTATTCATGTCCTTTCATTTTAAATTTACACCTCTATTCATATTTATCACTTATATCCTTCCTTTTAACCAATTTCCTATCCTTACCACACTTACAATATTCACATCAACAATCAAACCAGCTTTCATACCAAACTCCAAAGTCTCCTTTTTTTTCATCCAATCCACACAAACACCTTAAATTTACATTCTCGTCATACCAAATGACACCATTCTTTCCAAACATTCTTGTACTCACCTCAGACATTTCCCATGCAGCAGCAATCACAAAAATATTTCAAAGAGAATGCTCTGATGAGGAAACATCCAACGTAAAATGGTTCAACTAAAATTAAATATGGTAGCTTCAGATTTTGATCAAAAGGATTACCAAAATTCTAGGTGGCCAGAAAAAATTTTGGACAAATTTGGCACCAAAGGTTATCATTCAGTAAATCAGAATAAGAGCTCACTTGGTAATGTTTGTTTTACAACTTCAAAGTGGGTTATCAGTTGCTGCATCAAGTCAGTGAATATGTCAATTGTTGAAAGATAGTAAGTGAATGAAAATACTGAGGCATTGTTTCACAAATTCAGGTCAGGAGACATATCGTGATGATAGTGGTGTCAGGTGATTTAGCCTTTCAAATGGTTCACTATGAGCTACTACAAAAGGGACAAACGGTCACAGCTGACCCGTACTTGCAGTAATTTGAACATGCACAACAAGCTTTACAACAGAAGGACCAGCACTGGTTAACTCAAAAGGTGTACAGTTTTTGGGCAATACTGTGAGGTCGCATGTGGCGCTGGTAGCTAGTAATACCACACAGCAAATTGATAAGCAAAGTAATGCTATCCTCCTTACTTACCTGACCTTACACCATCATATTACTATTTTTTCCATGTTTTTATGTGGGGGAAAAAGTGCTGTTTAATGAAAAAAATTAGACATATGTAGAAAATAAACTATTTCGAAAAATGTATTATTTTATGAATCAATAATTAAAATCATACAACATACGATAAAACCGATGTCAATTTTCGAAATAAAGATACAAGAGAAACACATTGAATTAAAATGAGATTAAGCAGATTCTATTCCATGATTACATGCAAATACATTTCTAACAAATATGTAAACCCAAACCAGTATAATCTTCTTTGATATGATTTTCATGAGCATATCAATCATGAACAGCATAAAACTTTTTATAAAACAATGAAACACATAGAAAATTATTTTAAAAGTACAATAACTTATAATTATATAAACCAGACACATGAACACTGAATAAATAACAAAATTGATGTCAATTTGCGACACAAAATAGGAATCTAAAATAAGCATTGAATTATAATATTATACAGCGTTATACCTACAAATAAATTTTACGTTAACGCATGCGGTGATCCCAAACCAGTAAATCATTGAAATGATCTTTGTTAAATCATATAAGAAATTGCTTTTTAATTAAAAGAAAATTATGAAAACGCATATTTTATATCTCAATATCTATCTATCTAAATATATATATATATATATATATATATATATATATAACATCACGTATATTATCAAATAATTAACTTAAGGGCTGTAACTCTTGAATATAAAGAAATTCACTTTATTTACACAAATGTTACTCACCGTTGCTGACGGGCAAATGAAACAAAGAATGGCGGAAACAAATCTGAATTCATTACGACTTCTCTGTACTTGGGGTGGGAAGAATGAATTCATACCCGTAGGTATTGAAAATGACATTCGTTCGGATTACCAGACTGTTTCCGGGGAACAGTTTCCACGTTTGTTTACAGCTTGCAGCAAGGATTCGTTAGCCGTGTGATAAACTATAGAGTAATGAAACATCACTGCACACTATCTTTTTTATAATAATATTAATAATAATTTAAATTTTTCTATAACTGGTAGATATAAAAAGTAAAGAATTTAGTAGTATGAGGAGTGCAAATATTTATAAATCAAGATGTGTTTACGTGTACAATGTTTTCACTGTATGTGTCAATTAAACAGTAAGCAATTTAATTTTAAAGAGATCACATATTATTTGACATTGAACTACTATTTTGTTGCCCGTGTTTAAATTGTCGATCATTGAGACAAAATATAAACCACGCCTACTTCTTTTCAGCTCTATGTTTGTAAGGAGTAAACCAAGCTTAGATATATTCTGTGATTTAGACATGATTTCTTAATGATTCATTCGCTTTGAAACGAATATTTTTGAGACTTTGAGAAGCTTTCTATTTCTTTTTAACAAATTGACACTCACGAACATGAAATTAAATTACTCTTAAATACTTAAAAGTGTGCTGAATAAAAGAGTACCTGTGAGAACTGTACTACTGCAAAAATAAGATAATGATCTTAACTGATAGCTATCAAAGGAAACTACATTACAAATAAGTATATGTTTCTATTTTAGATACACATAGATTAAGTAAAGTATAGATGGATTATTATTTCCCGCTCAACTTTCAAAGTCATGTTATTTCGCTAATATTTTTTCAAATTTATCTAATACAGAACATAGCACTACAGGAGTCAATAAATATACATATAGAATGACAGATTCTTTCTTCTTGAGAGGATTAATAATAAAGAGCATGCACGCAATGCTAATTTTTATACCAGGGAATTACTGCAAACGGAGCTCAAGTCTCATTTTTAGTGACACTCAAGCCGCTTTAAAATCGCTTAATTCTTTCGAAATCAAATCTAAAATGATTTTGGAATGCAGAAACCATCTTACAGAACTGGCAACTAGAAACAAGGTGATCCTTGTATGGGTGCCAAGGCACAAAGGTATCGAAGGTAATGAAAGGGCTGATGAGCTTGCTAAACAAGGATCGTCTTTTGTTCCCATCGGTGTAGAACCTTTTTGTGGGATCAATTTGAAGATAGCAAAAACCAATGTTCTTACATTGGAAAAACAGAAGGTGTATGAAGCTTGGCTCAACACTTCTGGTCAAACCCACGCTAATAGTATGATCTGTAAATCATTAGCGAGGATTGCCTCTGAAATTCTAAGATGCTCTAGGCAGAAGATACGTTTCATCGTAGGCTTCATAACTGGGCACTACTTTTTCAGAAAATAACTCCATAAAATTGGACTGTTTCAGCAAGACCCTATCTGCAGAAAATGTTATACACAAGAGGAAATGGCCAAAAATATCATTTACGAATGCGAGGCTCTTGCCCTCCCTAGATTAACTTCTTTAGGCATCATCCATACTAGAGAGTTACACCTAGACTCCATTAAAGGGTTATAGGACTTTATTAATAAAGTGGGTGACCCGAGCAACTGGAACTAGGAAACATTGGGTTTGGAGTGAATAGTAGTACAAAATGCTGATAAAAGCAGAGGTGCCCAATGACATACAAACCCAACTCTAAGAAGATCCATCGAGCTACCGTTATAAATCATTTCTTAGATGATTTTATGGTTCTAAATAAAGGAAATGCTGTTATCATATACTTCATGTTTAAAAATTCCATTTCGAGTTATTACTTTGCATTAAAAAGTGTAATTAAATTATGTACAAAATGCTGATTAAAGCCGAGGTGCCAATAAAATACAAATCCAACCTTAAGAAGAAGAAGAAGGTCATCAAAATTGTTGTTTATTTAAATTAGATTTTAAAAAAGCAAGTTTATCTGATCTTAAATTGGATTTGATGAATACTGATTAGAAAATTGAGGATATAATTGAATTTATAATTTCAATATAAGCTGCTAATTTCAAACATTTAGTGTTATTAAAACAATAGCAACAGGTGGTAAATTATAAATTATATAGTGATACAAATTACTTCCTCCAGAGCGCAATATCAACAATTCGCTGCAAGGGAATTTTATAAATTAAAAATTGGTCTGCATTCAGTCGATTACGGATGTTTACGCCACTGTATAAGTTCATTCACACAATTTTCTAAGAGTCATATTATTATTAACTTGAACGAAATTGAAAGTTGTTATAGTGCGACCACCAGGAGATGGCGGGTGTGACGTAAGAGTCACGTGTTATCAGAGAAGTCTACTTCAACAATTTAGCGAGCGGAGGAGGAAACGAGGAGAAAGCGCCTCAATCTAGGTTACCTTATTTGGCTAATTTAGCACTTTCTGATGTAGAATGAAAATAAAATATGTATGTGTTATGCTTTTTCGAAGAATTCAAATACGAGAATTGAAATATATAAATACATATATTAAGCTATGTTAGAAAAACATTTAGAATGAAAATATTTTTATTTTGCCATGAAAATTTCATTATTAGGTAGATTTTAGAATTTCTTTCTTTCACAAGAACAGGAACAAAACTTGTTTTTAGGCCAATAAGTTAAAATCAAACGATAGATAATTTTTATGTCCAAAATTTGTATATTTTTATTGTGTTATCGCAATAATTTTTGAAAAAATAGGGAAGGGTGAGATTTTCTGGAATATGCTTGTTGTTAAGTTAATTTAAATGAAGACACTTTTTACATAAAGAACATTTTAGGCTAAAAAGAAACTCCGTAAGAAATAAATTAACTTTTTACAGCCTTTTTTATTCAAGATACATATTTCATCATATTACGACACACTAATATTTTAAAATGTTTTGGATCCATCTTTCGATTCAGCATGCACAACAATTAACCGATTTCCAGCACCATCTTTTACGAAAGCACCAAGTTTTTCATCTTGCCAGCATTTTGAGAAGGAAAGGTTGCTGTCAATCCAAGTTTCATCCACATAAATAATGCTTTCTTGGATTTCCCGATATTTTTTTATTTCTCTCAAGTACCGGCATCTCCACGAAATTATATCTGGCCGTTCAATCAGTAGTTTTCTTTTATTTTGGCATCGTTTCCAACGAAATCCAACTTGATGCAGGACTTTCCTTAAAGATTCCCTTTTCCAAGAAAAATTAATCTTTTTTTCAACACTGGCAATAATAATGAAATGGGTGGAACTTTATTAGATGCATAAAATTCTTTTACTGTATTTCAAATGACACATAAATCAAAATTGTCCAAAACTACATTCCGTTCTGCAGGTCGACTACGCTGTTTCCCTGGAGTTGAAAGCCTGCTATCAGTTGTGGATTCCTTTTTAATTCTTTGGACAGTTCTAAGAGAAACGCCAGTAGCAGCCGCAGTACGTTCCTGTGCTTTCTGAATTGGTATCGAAAGCGAAGTAGACTTTGCTTCATTTTCAAAAAATATGCGCACGTTATTAACGATGTTACGTTCTTTAGAACGCAATGTTTTCCCTTTTAGAGACATTATGTGTTGTTCTGAAAAGAACAGTTTTAAATCAATTAAAAATACTAAAAATCAAGAGCGCTGATAATACAACCTTCTAGGCTAAGTAGAAAGCAGAGAATGAGGAGGAGAAAATCGTGTTCTTCGCCAAAGAGAAGAACGGGCGAAGAATTTGTTTTAACCCTAAACGGCGTCATCGTTTTACTGTTCAAACCTCGGAAAGAATGAACCCTTCCACCGGACACAGATCTCACCCGCCTTCTCGTGATGGTTTAGTAATATAACATTGCACTTGGTCTTTCATATTTGTTGTCAGTAATTTAAAAGACATTTTGAAACTCATACGGAACAATAGCAAATTTTTAAGATATCATAACACAAAAATGAAAAGGGAACTAGATTACATCAATCGAGAGCCACAAATAATCCTTCAAAGAACCACCTGTGGCTCTCGAGTAGCAGCTTGGCGACAAAATTGTTGCAATTGGTAGTTGATATGAATTGCCAGCAGTGATTTTTAAAACATATCTTTCGATATCCAAAGTTGAACCAATTGCAGCATCTTTTACATCAGATGAATTAATTAAAATGGTTATTGCCTTGTCCCTCTTAATTTCCTAATTTCATTATAATTTAAGCTTTTTTACTCAAGTAAATATAGCTTAAATGTCTTTGGGCAAGAACACATTTTCGTTGAAATAAATTAAAGTAAGTCGTCTCCCAATTTAGTGAAGCGTATAGTAATGATTTTCAAATTTTATCGATAAAATTTCTAAATATATATTTGTGCAGAATGGCCATCGGCGTAGTCTTGAACACACAGAAAAAAAGCATTGCAGAGACTACATCCTGTGGCGAAGGGTAAGTTAGCCATTTTTATACATTTTTCATAACATGCAAGTGCCTGGTGTTATCCTAATATTATATTAAATTACTTAGATTAATATTGCTTAGTAGTTGTAGTAACTGCTAAAAATTTTCTTGAATTTAAGACGTTTTGTGCCTTTTAACCTAAAAAAATATTCAATGCTTTCCTAATAAATTTAAATAACACCATTATTTTCAAACATTAGCTTGGCTAAAATATCTCTCATTCTTTATCAAAAAGTAAAAAAATAGATAATGCGAAATCAAAATTGATAAACCTTGACGTTTGCATTAAAATATATTTGACCAATATATTAATATCGAATTAGTTCAAATAGTAATTTGTTTATAAATAATTCGGTAATATATATAAGGTTACATTTTTTAACTGATGACAATAGTTATAAAAAATTATTTAGAAAATTGTTTTCATTTTAAATTTTAATAACTGAAACTTCTATATAGAAATATTCTGGACTGTTCATTGGAGTTTAGTAATAAGGATTTTCTCTTTCAGAGTGGTATGTTCTGGTTCGTTCCTTATCACTACTGAAGAAAGGCAGTAAGTGTAAGGCTTGCTTTTTTACATGCACATTACCTGGAGTGGATATTTAACTAATTTTTCAGGTTTCCTCCTTTGTAACACTCATATACAGTTTATATAAAATCTTTAGTGAGATAGGGAAAATGAAAAGATGACGAATAACCAAACAAAAGTGTTATATATATATATATATTAATTAATAACTTGTGTTCTGTCTTTCAATTGATTTTAATTTTATATAATAATTCCAACCTTTTGCAAAATGAATTTTAAAAAATCTTTTATTAGAATTAATTAATATTTCTCCAAATTTTTAGATTTGTTTCTCAATGCACAATTTTATGTGTTTTTTATTTGCTGCTGAAAGTGCAAATCGGTTTTAAAGATTTGCCATCGAGAATGAATATTGTGAAGTTTCCAATGGAATGCTGAAATAAAGTTATAGGACCATTAACTGCTTAAAATAAGATGCAATTTTTTAAACTTTTACTGGACATAATTTGTTACTACATTCTTTTTTTAAGCCTCTAAGACATTAAACCACTAAAATTCACTGTTTCATCAGAATTAAAAATTTTACGTGTTCTTTTCCCGCGTTCGTCTACGTTTAAGATTTCGCTGAAATTTTAATTGTTATTTTGCAAAAAGAATGTATGCTTACTCCATGCATAAACTTTTATATCCTGCTGGGCCAAGCAACTTTCAAAATTAGCAAATTAACCTATACTTATCACAATATAAAATTATCCCTGTAATAGGTAAAGTTTGGCATACTGGCTAGATAAAGAAAATCTCATTGACGATTTGTCTGACTTTACTATGTTTAAAATTTTTTAGTCCATTTTGTAAAATATTATCTGTTAATAGAATATCTTTGACAGCAGTATTATTTAAAACGGTATGATTTGGAATAATATTGCTGTCCAAGATATTCCATTAAATAACAATGGTATGATCAAATATACTTTTCCCTTGATTTCAATTCATTAAGACCATAAATAAATGCATATTTGAAGGATGTATCGAAAATCTTGTTGTAAGTTCTTATTTCTTTATTCTTTTCCGTAATAGATAAGCCTCTTGCTTATACACGTAGTTTTCCGATTTTCTTTTTTAACGCACTTTAGAATTTAAATCTTTGCGTCTAAAAAGTTCATAATAAAAGTTGTTTATTTTGTGTCATTGTAGCTTATATATCTAGAGACTACAATGGTATTTTGAATGAAAGCAAAGAACAAAGTATGCTATTTAACAGGTGTGATTTTCGATTATCTACTTACCTGTTTTAAATGTCAAAGAGTGTTATAAAATTTCTTCGATTAATTAAGCAACTTCATGCGGTCGTAGTTACTGCACACTTAACAATTGAATAGATGATACAATGCACAAAGGATTTTATATATATATAAAAATTTCTATAAAACATTGAACTTCACAATATTAATCCAAAATACGTTAGTTTTATAAACGTTAGTTGAAAGCCATGTTAAGTAGTGCTCCAGATGTCCAACAAATTTTTTTTGCTGCAGAGCGATGTTGTGTTGCATCAAAGATAAACTTTCTTTATAATAAGGTCTCAAACTGAATCGCCAATGCAGGATACCAGGTAGTGTTACGTATAGAAAAAGCCAAATCTTTTGTTATTGAAAAAGATTTTTAGTATTTGAGAAGCGTATTCATATTTATGTATATATCGTTTAATATTTCTAGAGTTATTTTGACTAATTTCCTAATTTGTTTGTAAAATTTTGTAAATGGTTAATTAAAAGAAGAAATTATTTAATAAGTAGGTGTTTGTATAACCGTTAAGAAATTGAGATTAATCTTGATGCAAACAATATTATTTAAAGCTTTTATAAAAATGTTTATGCTCTTTGACAAAACTATAATTAATTCGTGTTGTCCCTCATTACAAATAAGTGATTCTATATAATATATAGAAATAAGTTTTATATGTATTACATGAAGAACACTTTCTAAGATAGTTTTCTCTTTTACTTTTTTTTAAAAGAAAAATCATCCTTAAAAAGTAAAGATTTTGGAAATTACCAAATTTATGTTATGAGTCATTTTTTTTTAATAATTCGCTCATCAGTAAAAATTAAAATTAAATGTGAAAGAATAAATCAAAAAATGATTTTTTACAAAAATAAATGGAAAATAATTAATTCCGAGCACTAAAACAAGATACAAATATGAAAAACTTTAGTTTGATCAAAGTATAGAGGAAAAACAAATGAAGACTTGGAAATCTAGGTTTGGCAAAGTAGTTCCGACCCCGCTGGCGATAAACAATAATGTTTCGACAGAAAAAAAGATCCATCCGGAAAACATTAAACTCTAAATCAGGAGTCTTCCAATTAGGGCACTCGGGCAAAACCCTGTAACATGAATCCAACCTCGACAGCAAATAGTTTATTGTTTCTGGTATAAGTTGGATAAAAAGACACATAATAATAATAATAATTCGGTTTATTTACTTGCTAAGTAAAGCTTAATGAGAATTATAATACATAGAAAACTTAATACTAGCAAATTATTGAAATGAATCCCATTACCATTACAAACTAATGAACATCTCGCGGCTTACCTTCGGTAATTATGTTAGGATAAGGAGTATGGCATAAGTATGTATATTTGTTTGGGATGTATATATTTTGAATAAAACATTTGGTTTTTATCCTGAAGATTTCTCAGGAACGCAAAATCTAAATTAATTTAGATGAAACCGAGGGTTATACACTTGTAAAAAAATGCAATGAGATTTATTTAATTTTGATTTTTAATAAACAAAAGTTTGTCGAGGTAGACCAATTTTTCTTGCATTAATCTTTAAAAAAGATTTGAAATAAGTTGAGAAATCTTAATTTCATTCGCATTGACATTAAAGTCTGGGGAACGATATCAAAGTTTAGCTTCAAAAATTTGGCTTCAAAATCCAAGTAAAAACTCAAACTCAGTAATGTGGCTAAATATTTCACATATTTTGAAATATATAAAAAAATTTCACGTAATAATAATTGCAACAATATTATTTTCTCGTCGAACAATTTGAGATTCACGTAATACCTTATATAGTAAATTATGTCATATTATTCATTGCCATTATTATCGAAGAGTACAATAACTTCTGAAACGTAATATTTAAAATTTATATAAATCAGTACTACAGTAGTACATCGCTTTTTATACAATTTTTTTTATCGTGAATGTGTGATACTGTGAAAAGTAAAGTATCTTTCCTTTACAGTATCTTGTTCAACAAAATCTGTGATAAAGGATACCACAAGATGTATCATCTATTTAAAAGTCATAATTTCTTGTCACGGCTTAAATTGTCCAATAATAGTCCAAATCATCATATCGTATTTACAAACATAACTTTTATTTGCATTACTGAATTTCTTGTATCAGAATGACACACTCTTTAAATTGAAACAAATCTTATGGAGTTAAAATTATAATGAAACTAATTGAAATAACTAATCCTAAAATTTTTCATCAATCCTACTGTAAATTATACAATACAATAATTTTTCATAAAACACTGTTTGTTATAAAAAAAATTAATTCTTGATGTACCAAATTATAATATTTTATATAAAAGGACAAAAAATTTATAAAATTAAAAAATATAGTTGTTATTAATAACGATTCAGACATGATAGAATAATTTTAAAGCCAGATTACATCTGATAAAATTAAGAAATAGCATTGTCAGCTGCAATATTTTGTTAAGCAAAAAAGAAACTGTATTTAAACTTCAAAATATTTAATGGAAGTTATTAATGAACAAAATAATACAATTCAGGAATTTCAATTTTAAATTTTTTTACGGGATTTCAGACGGTTTTGCGCCCAGCTGGCAGCCGAATGGTTAGCGCTCTTGCCTTTGGTGCAACAGTTCGTGGATTCGAATTCCACCTTGGATATGGATGTTTGCAGTGTTTCGGAATCCACTTTAAACCGTAAGTCCCGGTCTAATTAGCCCTCGTGTGCGAAAAATGACCGTTGAGCACCAAACAAACCAATCAAAACGGTGTTGCATTCAAGGAGCTCCAGAGCAATAGTCTAATTTCCTGTAGGATAAATTTACCAGAAAAGCTAATGAAATACAATTAATAAATTTGTTTAGAAAATTAAATTTCTAGCTATAATGTAAAATTATTCCTGGTTTATTTCAAAAGAACGAGGAAAGTTAAATATATAAAGCAAAATTTATAATAAAATTTGTTAAGTAATAAGAAAGTGAATATGCGACCTGATATTTGTGTTGTTATCTACTCGTATGATTTGATTTTTCAGTGTTGCTTTTTTTAAGTGTTGGGTATTAATCTTAATATTGTTCTTGGTCTATTGCGATTTATGACATTGCAAATGCTGTAGATTGCCATTTTCGCTATTCCTTTGTCCTGAAAGTCTGGGAGATGGCTGTAAATATTCTGGTATTTCTAAGAAAAATTAACTAGAAATATATTAGTGACACACAGGTCATGCATGTCCGATTCATTTTTGTAGCACTATAGTGACTTAGAAAATATCTGGAGAGTTTTGTTCTCGATAGTTTGTAGGTACTTAAGATGAATGTTAGGTGCACCTCCGAAAATTGGCAAGCGTGGTTGAAATACTGGACGCTGCGTTGACCTATTGGATATAAATGCTGCATGCGCTGTTCTAAATTAGTTTAGTGAAATGGGAGTTATAAGATAGTATTTAATCTAGAGTTAATCCTGAATATTTTACCTTGATAGACAATGGAATTATTTGCTTATTAGTTTAATATTATTGATTGGTATTTTACTCCCTCTAGAAAAAACTGTAGCTTGTGCTTTGAATATAATTTATCCAATTTTCTAGGCATTAAACCTAATGGTAAGTTTAATTAAATGTTCATTACAGGCCTTAACAATTATTTATAATAAATTAGTAACTGATATAGCAGAATAGTCTGTTAAAACTGATTAAACAGTATTCGAGTGTTTAAGATATTGCATACTATAAGAATAGCATGGATTCTAGTTTACTAATTTTTGGTACTCCACTAAAAATGTCCCTAACATTTCAGAAAGTATCTTTATACCTATAACTTGAAATTTTCTATTATTTAAATAAGTTTAAAATAGTTTATTTAAACTATCTTGGAATTTTAGAAAAAATTTATTTTTAAATTAAAAAATGTATCGAAACTTTACCGAATTCTTTCGCGATATCTGAAAGTATTGCTCCTGTATATACTCATAGACAAAAAAATTAGCGTTCCAAAAAGGAATCGTGAAAATAGAACGAAATTTTACACACACAATGTTTACTTTGATATAAATAAATGATGAGAAAATTAAAGTAAAAGGATAATTTATTTCAGACAAAAAGGCAAAAGAACGGATGAGTTAATACTTTATTCGACAAACTCTAGCGCGAATGCACGATGAGATACAATCGGACATTGAGTCATACAACTTCGGTATGATGTCTTGAGACATTTTGTTCCATAATTACTGTAACCTTGCTTCTAGTTCATTCGAACTTGTGGGATGCCCAACTCGTCGTCCCGAATTTCCTCGATTTGAGACAAATCTGGGGATCGGGCATACCAAAGAAGGGTAGTAACAATGCGGAGACAGTGTTGTGACACACTTGCCGTAAGAGGCCGAGCACTGTCTTGTTGAAAAAGGGCTCCTGGGAGCCTTTGCATGAGAAGCAACACATGTGGTTGCAGAATATCATGAACATACCGCTGGGCTATCATGATGCCACGGAACACTACTACGGGTGACCGTGTATTGTTGGCAGTGGTACCCCATACCATCACGTCAGCTATGGGAGGCATGTGTCGCTGTACAGCAAAGGCAGGATTGAAGCGTTCACCACGGTTTCTCCACACACAAACACGATTGTCCTCACTGGCGAGATTGAATCTGCATTCATCGCTAAAGAAGACCTGGTTCCATTCCGCTGCAGTCCAGTTTCCTGGTGTGCGGTGAAACTCCAGACGGAGGTGTCGTTGGGTGGATGTCAAGGGCAGCACACGTAATTTGTGCCACGATACCAACTGTCTTTCAGCCAGGCGATTTCATATGGTTCGAGAAGACACAAAAGCCCCTACTAAAGGTGCTACCTGCGACTGGATGGCGGCCGATGAAGCAATTGGCTGTACGTGTGCATTTTTTACGATATGGCGGTCTTCTTAAAGACTGCTCTGTCGAGAGCGTCTTGAGCCTGGTCTACTAGTACATGACATCTCTCGGAACCACTGGTTTCAACACCTCTTAGTATTTTAATGATTATTCCACAAATTACTTTGATTTTCGAGCAGAAAAAGTAAACAAATTTAAGAACAATAACAAATCCAGTATTGAGCAAATGTGAAATTTAATTCAGAGTAACTTTCTCCAGAAAAAGAAAGATCATATCAATATAGAGCTCTGAAATTAATCAAGACACTGAGAATATCTAAAAATTATTATTTTCTTAAATAGTCTAAATAAGATAATTAAAGTTTAAAATGTTTTATAATTTTAAAGCAAATAAAATTCAAATTTTATAATAACCTTCTTATTAATATTATATTTTAAACTTTATTCTCTTTCTCCCATTTTTAAAATTTTTTAAAGGAAATAAATCAAAAAAGAGCAAAGCATGTTCTTGACAGAAATTGAGAGTTATGCCATCATTTAAGTATGTAAGGTTGCAGGTCAGAAACACAAAATTCCAAAGCCCGTGGCAAATGACCACACATATTTCTCAATAACAAATTTGTTATTCATATACTTTAAAAACATTTCGTATTGATTAAAAATATATTTCAGCGGAAAAGTTTATTAAATATCACTTCACTGCAAATGCATTTGAAATGGCAACCAATTATTTCGTGCACTGGCAATCCGTTATGGAATTTATGCTTCGGGCTTGTAGTAAAATTTATATCTTTCGGTCAGTTTATATACGGATTTCAAAGTGTAGTCACAGATATTAACATTAGGAAATTGGACTCTTGACGATAAATTCCGTAATTTGTCTAATTAGCTAAACGATTTTCAATGTACATCTGCAATAGATACTTTACATAATATTCTTTTTTTTATTGTTACTTACTTATGGAGACATTTTCGATTTTAGTACTTACTGAATAATTTTATTACTTGTTTTTTTATACCAAAGTCAATTGAAAATAATTAAAAAATTTCAACTCAATATTAAAAAAAGTGTTTACTTTTTTTCTTTTAATGTGGGCATAAACTCTAAAGTTGGAAACAATGAAAGCGATGTAGATTATATTTTAATGAAATATAACCTGTCATAATAAAATTGAGAACCTTGAAAACGTTCCCTGTGTTGTCTATTTCAAAGCTACCAGTATATATCATAAAAATAAATATTTTATCATAACATAAATACTCTGGTATTCAGAAGTAGTGTTGTGTTGTGTAATAATGCCAATGATCAGCTTCTTATAATTAGAGGTTGATCTAGAGATGGCTAAAGCAGTTACTTTTGAATAACTAGTTATCAACGTTACGTTCCATGGAAATAACATGTTCTAGAAAGCGTTATCAAATAACGGCTTTTTGGAAAGTTATACAAGATATCCGTTCCCTTTGGCCTTCTTGGAAATTCTATGGAGCGAAAGGAAGCTTTCGTGGGGTGACAAAACTGGTTTTTGGAGGAAATGAGGTGTAAGGTGAATTTTAGAGACTGATCATCGAAAATCACTTACTGAAAGAAATTTTAATTATTTTTGTTATATTCTTTAATCAATTTTTTAATAATTTCCTACTTTATTATACGGAAATTCAACATTTAAGTCTAGACTGATTTTCATTTACTTATTTTTAAAAATAATTGCAATGGATTAAATAAGATTTATACTTTTTTTTACTGCCAATTGATTTTTTTTCAGTTAAAAATTCTTAAGTAATATGTATTTACATAATTTGTTTCCCAATGATCTTAACTCCTTGTACTAAGTGTCTTATTATTCAGTAATCCTTTATGCAGTGAATTATTTGTTAAACCATATTATCAACAGACACTTAACAAAATTCCAGGTTCATACTTAGTTAATTAAGTTTATTACTGATTAATTTAGAATAATACAATTAATGATATCTTCAGAATAACTTGGATAAAATAAGTATACTCTTTTACAGATAAATTAGACACAAACAAAAATAGATTAATTTCTTATAATTTCATAATAGATTATATTTAATAATAGATGTAATAATAAAATCTCTCACAAATAAAGATTCATAGCATTCTTTGAAGAAACATACTAGAGATTTACACAAAAGAAACTTACAAAGTCATTTGGAGACGCCAGGTATCCCACGTGGGCCAGGCATAACACTTATCGGGTGACCAGAAACTCCTCGTTACTCGGCGCTTTCCGTTTCCTCTCGAAGGATTTTTCTGCAATCGGAGTACAGCAACTGTTGGAGTATTGTATGACGTGGTTCCCTCCTGCAGCCAATCTCCTGAGTATATTCTTCTCTCTGGAACTCGCCTTGCACGGCTATATACTCGACCACCTCCTTTTTTTCGGCAAACTCCCAGTGTCCGGCGCTGATCTCACACCGATTCAGGCTCTCCTCCTTTTTTCGTCAGCTGCACGCGTTCGGGCCCCGGTCTCTCTCTAAGTCTCTCCTTCCCTCCTTCCTCTCCTGGCGCCCAAAACCGGTTCCTGGTCATCTCCTTACTTCACTTCGCCATGCACTCTCCACATGAACATACCCGGCGCCCCCTTACAAATAAATCTCTTTGCCAACCACAGGAAAATTAAATTACATTCATTTGTGGTCAGCACATCCTTATTAATATATTTTATTACATTAATGTATAAAATATGTCTAAATTTGAATTTTTTTAAACCAAGCATAATTCAGTTTCTCACAAGATGAATTTAATTTATTCCTTAATGTAATTTCTATTATAAATTCTTATAAATTTATAGTTTTCGGCTTTCCTTGGGTCTTTTTCTGGTTTAGGGAATAAAATAATACTTGCAGTTTTCCAAATGGTGGGAAAGTAGCAGTTTTTACAGTCATTGAAAATATTAACGAGTTTAACAATATAGTCTCTTGGAAGGTTTTTGATCATTGAGTTATAGGTTTTCTCACCTCCCGGTGCTTTTTTAGTTTTAAGTTTTTTAATAATTCCAATTACTTAATCTAAACAAGTTGGAGTAGTAGTAGCTCTAGGTTGGTTATAGTTGATAAAACAGTCCACATTTTGTTCAATAATTTAGGTGAAATTTTTGTCTATGTCTTGATTTGGTGTAAATTGGTTATAAAGTGATTTTGAGAAGATTTCGAGTTTTTCTTCATTTGAATACACGTATCCATTTTAAACTTGAAGTCTGTTATTTGGTATTTTCTTGTTTTTAAATTGTTTGGCAAAAGTCCAAATCGAGTTGTTTTCAGTTGATAAATTGTTGACTTTTTGCTTCCAGTTTTCACTTCTAACTTCAGCACAGTTTTTTAATTTGTTTATTTAACTTATTCTCTTCAGTTTTGTATTGCGGGTTAAGGTTTTTTGATATTTTCTTCTAGTTTTATTTCGTTCTTTGATAATTTCTCTAATGCTGCTTGGTAGTTTGAGATAATTTCTGTGATATTTTACTGTTTTTGTTGCAGTATTTTTTGCATTTGTTATGTTTTCAGTAAAAATTCTTACGTCTTCAGAGATTTTATTTTGAATATTTTGGTATGTTTGCTGCTTTTCTTCATGGTTTTTCCAGGTTTGGTCTTGCAGGATATTATAGTAAATTTGCCAATTTGTTGGTATAGATATTTTTGCTCTATTATTTTGTTGATTCCTAGGCAACCAATAACTGGAAAGTGATCTGAAGAAAGATCATTTAATGTGTTTGCTGAAAGGGGAATTTGACTATTGTTTAGAAAAATGTTCAAAATATCTCCTGTATTTCTGTAATCAAAATGTGTTGGTTCAATTGGTGCTATAATTTTATAATTGTAATTTTGGGCAGCATTTACAATTGTGGTTCCATTTGTGTTTGTAGTATTGCATCCACAGTGTATGTTTTTGCTGTTTAGATCTCCTCCAATAATGGTTTTGAAGTTTGCTGAGAATACATCAATAACGTCTTGTGATGAAATTACGTTTTGCAGCCTATTGTATATGCTAATTTTATATTTAAGTTTGATTTGAAGTTGACTATAATTGATGTTTCCTCATATCCATTTTTGTTGTTATTACTGAAAAACGTTGAGTTAAAAGATCTTTTTATGACAATGGCAGTGCTTCCACTTTTATGATGAGCTCTGTCCGTTATATAAGCATGATAGTTTGGTATATTGAAATTATTTGCAGGCGTTAGGAGCGTCTCCGTGAGTAAGATAATATCAATATTATATTGATCTATAAGGTTCATGAATTCTTGGGTCTTAGGTTTGATACTTTGCACATTCCGAGTGGTTACTATGATTGGGTTGAAGCTTTCAGGTATGTTAGTCATTATTCAGATTTTATTTTCCATTCTGCTGTGCCTCCATGGCTTCATTAAATTTTTTTAATTGTGCTGTTAGTTCTATTATTCCAGAGTTTTTCACATAGTTTACAAGAGTTTTTAGTTCATTAAATTTTTTGTTGCCTCATTAATTGTTTCTTTTGTTTTCAAAATTGTGTCATTTACTTAAACCAAAGCATTTGCATCGGTGAGCTTGGGGTTCGAACTTGGTACTATAGTGCTCTTTATGGGTGGATTTAGATTATGCTTTCCTTTAAGTTTGGGGAATTTATTGCATCCCCTATAGCTTTCAGGGTGTGCTTCGCCACAGTTGGAACATTTTGCTGGTTTGTTAGTAGGTTTAGGGCAATTTGAGTGGTGATGATCACCTTCACATTTCACACACTTAAAATTGTGGTGACATGATGTTTGGGCATGATAAAAGCCTTGGCATCTAAAGCACTGAGTGACACCTTTTCTGCCTTTAAAAGTTTCAATTTTAACTGCAAGGTTAAATATAGGAGTCATGTTATAAATTTCTTTTGATTTTTCATTTTTTGGAAAGGTTACCATGAAAAGTTGTAGATTGATTTTATTACCATCAACTTTTTTGGTCATTTGTGTGACATTAAGAATTTGAAAACCTTCTATTTTTAGTTCTTGAGTTATTTTTTCTGGAGTATAATAAGGTGGTAAGTCACGAATAACAATTTTTAAGTTTTTATCCTCTGGCAGGACAAAAGTGTGATATGTTATTTTTATTTCATCAAGAGCTGCAGTAACTTTTCTAAGTGTTTCTGAATTTTCAAATTTTAAGGTTAAGATTTCAGTGCCTGTCATTTTCCCTTTATATACTGTTATGTTTTTGGTTTTAAAAATTTCTTGAAGGTTTTTCCAGTTAATTTTTTCATCTTTGATCACTTTGGGTGGAATTTTATTATTCTTTTTTGCAGGTTGGAAATGTTGAGTATCATTTATTTCATTATTAGAGTTTGATAATTCATTTGATTTTTTGTTTGACGTATTTACTTTTTCCTCAATTTTTCTTTTTATTGGTGCCGTAGATTTCGTGGCTTTTACCGTTTGACTTAGTATAGGGAAGTCTTCGTTGTCTGAGACGATCTCGACATCCTCGCTGTCACTTAGGACTTCGAGACGGTTATTTGTGGCTACCGTGAAAGGCGGTGGCGCACTTAATTAATTTTTTGGCTATCTATGATTTCCGCGGTTTTATTCTTCTGATATCTCGGAAGTAAATCCGTTAGTTTGATGAGCTCAAGGCTGTGAATTTTTAGCAATTCGATTTCCTTATCAGTTAATTTCTCGTTGCTGATATTCTGAATATACTCAGAAGTTAGTCTAATTTTGTTGCTGATGGCCCTAACACCAATTCCAGAGTCATGCATGGCCCTAACCGTGGGGGGACGGGCAGGTGTGCAGCCCCGCGCACCATTGTCAGCTGACAAAGTCAACCCTGAAAAGGGCAAACCATTCGACTGACGACAGGCGCCTGTGTTTGAATTTGTTGACCCTTCTCCCTGAGGAGAGGATGAATAGACCTCCACGTCTATTCAACAGATGTCTTCTTTCTTCTATCCACTTGAAAGAGTAATTAAAAGAGCAAGTTTAAACAATAAAGGTCGAAGTTGAAAAAAACTAAAAGAAAAAAGAATGAAATGAAAAAGAAGTTTCTATTAGAACCTGTATCTGTATCTATTTTCGTTTACGAAGTGTCGGCCTGCTGAGCAGGCCTTTACTTCTTCATCTGTGATTTCTATTAGAATTTAGAGATATTTTCGAATAATATAAATATATCTTTATAATTAACTGGTAAATATTTTGCATATAATTGTAAAGTGGAAGGTTTAATCAATTACAAAGAGGTTTTATTTTGAATTTGCTTACAAAAATACAGCAATTAATCAAAAAAATCAACTTAAATTAAGTTTCCTTTTTTTCTATAATTAAACATTAACGAGACAAACATAGTAAAAGCTTTTTATGTATAATAGATAGTAATTTTTATTATAAAAGACGTTTATTTGTTTATATTTTTATGTAGTAGATAAACCAGTTTTTTCTAAAATAAAAAGTTCATTAACTCACATATTCTGTTTCAGTTTCCTGAAGCTTAATTTAAGGTTAAATAAAGAAGCTTAAGTAAACTTAATTTTATATTAGATATTGTTGTGCAAAAAATTTCAATAACTATAATAAAATTTCAATGAGAGAGCGGATGCAGCTGCAAATGCTGCATCAGATCCAGTTTTATTATCGGTTCCGCTCTCTGATGTGAGAAAGGGTATAAAAAGTTTTATACATGGTCTTTGGCAGGAATTGTGGAACATGAAGGTCGGCAACAAGTTACATACCATATTCTCATCCCTTTTCTCATTATCAGTTTTACCGTTACGAGGTGCTGATGTTAGATTGGCTCGACTTCGTATCAGACACACAAGTTTCACAAACAGACATTTATTTTTAAGGGAACTAAATCCATGGTGTGAAGCGTCAGATGAACCACTGTCTTACAGTCTATGATATTTTAATCTCATGTTGTACATTTAACGTCTACCGTTTTAAATTTTTCAAAACAAACTTTTTTAATTATGTTTGATTTCACAAAATTATTTGAAAATAAAAATTATAAATTTCACTCATATATTCTACCTGATGATAAAGACATTAAAATTGTTATTAGAAGCCTCCCATATGATGCAGATCTTGTCGAAATACAACAGGAACTAGCCAAATTAGGATTTATTGCCACTAAAGTGGTTCAATTAACATCTTACAGAAATGCAGAAAGAATTAAAATCTCACTGTATTTAGTAACCCTTCCCAAAACCAAAAAATCAGAAGAAATTTATCATATTCAATACTTAATGCGACTTCGTATTTCTGTAGAACATTATAGAGCAGAAGAGGCCCACCTCAATGTCACAGGTGCCAACAGTTCTTTCATGCGCAAAACTCTCGTCGACATGAACCAAAATGTGTCAAATGTGCCGGTCAACATCTAACCAATGAATGCACTAAAACCAAAGATGCGCCACCCAAATGCGCTAATTGTGATGGCAATCACACTGCAAATTTCTCTGGTTGTCCAAAAAATCCACTTTCAACAGAAAATATCAAGAAAAAAGAATTAAAATACTCAGATAGAGTTATCATAAATAAATCAGTTATAAATAAATCTTATTCAGATGTAATTAAAAATAAAAATCCAGTAGACATTTCTGAAGCAAAAAATGTTCTGGAAGAATTAAAAAATATGTTAAACTGGATTAAGGACTCTGGACTAATCGACTCAATCAATGCTATCAGATCTGGCCGCATAGCCACCCCAGTCACCACATCTCAAACCATTAATGGATAAGAAAAATAGAAGTTTCCGACCACTGTCACTTTGTACTTGGAACGCAAATGGCTTATACCATAAAATTTATGAACTTAATGATTTTTTTAACAGAAAATAATATAGATATCTGTCTTGTTTCTGAAACTCATCTTACTGCAAATAAAAATGTTAATATTCCTAATTACAACATATTCAGAAGCGATAGAAATCAAGACCTTGGTGGTGGAACTGCTATATTTGTTAAAAATTCACTATCCTCTACTTTACACTCTACTTACAGCCAAAATTGTACTGAAATTACTTCTATTATTTTAAGTCTTACCAGCATTGATCTGAAAATCTCTAGTATTTATAACTCACCGCATGCTTGCCTTCCTGTTCAAGTTATCAAACAACTTTTCCTGGACAATTACCCTACCATCTTAGGTGGAGACTTAAATTCTAAACACACCAATTGGGGCTGTAAAAATAATAATAATAATGGACACATATTACGCAGCTTTGCTGAAGAACTAAAACTAAATATAAATGCACCTGATTCTCCTACGTATTATCCTTTTGACCACAACAGAAGACCTGATATTCTTGACTATAACCAACCATTCATTACCAACTATAACCTAAATTTAGCAGTTGATGTTCTACCAGTTCTTTCTTCAGATCATGTACCAGTTATTGCTGTTGCAGGTATCGAACCTGAAGACTTTCAGCGTGAAATCACCAAAACTGACTGGAACCTGTTTCATAATATCCTCTATATCTGCAAAGATGAATTCAAACTCCAAGACACTCCTAACGATATTAATAATCAAGTTTTTAAACTTACAAACAATATTTTAAATGCATTCAATAACTCTACTATTAAAACTCAATTTATCAAAAATTATATGGCTCTTCCGAAAGATATCAAAAATCTGATTAAAGAACGTAATAAAATTAGAAAACATTATCAAAATACTTTAAATCCTGCCTTTAAAACACAAATGAATGCCTTAAATAGAAAAATTAAAGGAAAATGTGCCTCTCTGAAGCAAGAAAACTGGGAAGATAAAATCAACACCTTAAGCACTCAAGATAATTCTCTTTGGAATATTACAAAAATTTTGAAAAAAGACAAAAGTATCAATAGAGCAATTCTCGCCTAACAACATTATGTAAAACATAAGCTATTTTTGCCAACAAAATAATCAAATAGTTCCTTGGAATGATCGCATGTTTGTAATCACCATTAAACTTATAAAATGTTGTTAGTATACGTTTGAAAATTAGTTTTCTCCCAAGTGTAATGATTGCTTGCGAAATAAAGAAATACTTGAAATTACATACTGCGAAATAAGTCTGAAATGATAAAGCAAGTGATGTAAAGCAAGTAACTCACATGTGTGTTCTGGAATGTGGTTTCAACGCAGCGCAATATTCATTTTTCACTGTTAAAACTCCCATTAAGGTACCTGCTCTTTTACTCATAAGTATTATGTAGAATTTCTGAAGCATTAAAGTAAAGGAGCCGATTTTATTTCTTCATTATATGATAGAATGTAAGAAAAAATAAATAGTAGGAGGTGTGGTCTACAGATGAAAGCGATCGCTGATTGGACGTTCGTCACAAGCCTATAGCTGAGAATTAGAATATGTGAAAGAATAGGTTTCAGATATAAAAACATCTTTTTACAGGGGCAATTGAATAAATTTTATTTGCGAAACGGAAAATATAAGTGCAAGAAGTTTTCTTGGATTAAATAATTTTCTGAGCTTTGTAATATTTTAATTAGTTATTCAAAGCTTGAAAAAAAGCAAATTTAGAGTAAGTACTGACACAGAAAATTCTAAATACAAATCTAATGAATGAAGTTAGGTTACAAAATAAAGCTACATACGAATATAAAATAGTATAAATTCAAAATCGGGAGTAAAATAAATCTAGAATAGCCCGTGTCCTCTGCAAAGTACGATGATTTGCTGCTATAATCAAATGTAATGATAATGAAGACTACTGTATGTATTATAAATCGAAGATACTGCCATGAAGAACTTCGGTGTCAATCCACCATGTAGTTGAATATATTTTGTTAACTCTGAAGTTAATTTTTGTTCTTCATGGGTAATTTTTAACGAGCTTGATTTTTTTAATTCTCAAGAGTAGGATGATAATAGTAATTCTCAAGACTTCGAGTGGTGATTTTAAACGTGCAATTACGAAAATATATTTGTTACTTTGTAAGGAATGGTGTTTAAATTATTTTTGATTTACATGTGCAAATTTGTAATTGCAACAAATTTGTGAAATTTCAATTGTCTAAAATAGTTAATTTAAGAAATTGAAACTTGCTTTTTCTGATAACAATAACTTGTCAAGGTGGTTGGATTGTTCTTTCCTACAACTGTGAATGGCCCCTAGTGGCAAAATAAAATGTAAATTGAGTGTGGTGTGTGATTTGTGCAAACTGGTTACTTCGCCAATTAGTTCTTAAGATAATCTATTGTGTTGTGCATTTCAAGCTTATTTTGCACAGCGAGCTGAAATGAAGCAAACCTCGCCAGAATGTTGGAAACGCTGGAAGTTAAAACGTTGCATTATTGATTTATATAATAGGAAATATGGCATAGAATTTCCATTTTATATATCCTATTCACAGCTTCTGTACAACTGAATTGAGAAGAGTCATCTTTGGGAAGATCTTATCATTACACTGGGGGGTCATTCTGTTCACGTTAGGATTCCTAAAAACTTTTTTTGTTAAATTATCAGTGATTTCCTTGCTCATTGCTTGTATTGTAAAGTTTTGTATCTTGGATCTGAAATTTTAACGAACTTTTGGCCTGCAAAGTATCATTAAGTAAAATCTTCTAGAGATTACATTTTTCCTCGGAGAAAGATGAATAGTTATCTTTTGTATCTAGAAATTTTGTTATCACCCTTTGTTCATACGACGCTTTCTGAAATAAATTCATATTTTCTCATGATTTTCTTGCTTCGATATTTTTGTTCAAAGCTTGGTGGAATAAAGAGCGACTTTCACAATTACGCTTCGTGGTTTTCTTCCTGTTCGTTGAACCCACTATAAGAATTAAATATAGCAAGGAAGACGCACATAATTGTAGCATTAGCGGTTTTTTGGTGGAAAATATGAAAGTTTTCTCATATTTTAAACATTTTTCTGCTATTTTATTGTTACAATTAATCTTAAGATGAGTAGCAATATAAGCTACATAAACATTTGACAATTTTGTAGAGTAAGGAGTCCAGAGAGAGCGGGAAACAAATCAGAATCAAAACTATAGTTACCTCTGCTATTTGGTTTTACAGTTTCTCTGAAGACATTTTATTTGTCACTAATCAGGTCTATGATGCTTTGTTTAATAGTTTGTGTTTTTTCCATGGTACAAGGTTTACTTTCAAGTAAGGCCATCTTGATCTGCTGGAGGCTCTATACTTGTAATTCGTTAAAATTTTCATAAACTTCTTTCCTGATATCAGTTAGCTTAGCATACTTAATGAAAGAGTTATTTCCAATAGCAGTATTTATGTTCATCAAATACAGTCAGTATCCGGGAAAACAATTTTCGCCCAAAACTATTTATTAACAGTAAACACTGCTAATTTTTCCTATAGGATAATAGCTTGCAGTACAGTCGAATGAAATAAACAGATAATGATTAAAGTCAAATTGTTCACTGATCCATATTAATAATAACTGAAAATAGAGAAAAGTAGAGCGCATTCAGTTCTAAAACGGAGACAAAGTCAGCAATGTGTGAAAGTCATTAGAAAACGATATCAGGTGCTGGGAACTTAGTTGAGAGCTATGATTAATTGGAAGATTAGCAATGCAAAAATGATTACTAGAGTTTTGAGATAGAATCTTAATAATAGGTTCCAGATAAAATTACTTCATGTGTGCATGACACTTGAAGAAAATTGTTCTAAATGTTTGGTGGTGGACATTGTTTAGATTGAGTTTCAGCAATCTTATTATTTCTTAGGTTTCAGTTTAATTTGAAATGAAATCCACTTACCGTTTTCATTTACCTTTTGTTTTATTTCTTCTGTGCAAGTGGAAAGTATTTATAAAAGGAATGATAATTAGAAATTCGTAGACGGTACGAAGAAATTCGAAATTTGCTCCAAGTGCTTAAATGAACAGGCCTCTCCTGAACATATTCTTCAATGCCTTGGTCTCTCTGGGAGAGATCTAATGGAGATGGTACTGGACGTTTTAAAGATGTACGCGCTCATGGACTTTGTCTAGCACTGCTGACTCGGGGGCATGCAACAACAACAACATGATAATTAGAATTATCACACTTCCTTTTAATTTTTGTATTTTAATAAAGACGTAAACATATATGCGGGAACAAAATGGTACGTTTAAAAACAGTCACTGTAAAATTGAATAAATTTTTGTTCAATGAATGTACAAAACAAACTATTTATAAATTGTTTGTGTCATTAATCATAGTTTAATTAAGAATTAATTGTTTTAAGTCATTTTTTCGAACACAAACAACTAATTAAAATTTTGATCATTTCAAATTAAAAATAATTTAAATTCTTTTCGCATTCATAATTTGTTTTGATTGGCTTTGATAGATAGTATCCCAAATTTCTAAGAGGGGCAGGTATTAATCAGACCCTGTGTACTTGGATTGAGGCCTTGATATCGGATAGATGTATAAAAATTGGCTCTTCAGTGAATCACTTGAAAAAAAGACTACTAGAGGTTGTACTCAAGGAGGTGTTCTGTCACCATTACTTTGGAACATTGTTGTAAATCGCCTTTTAAAATATCGAAATGATAGGGGCTACTATAAGCAAGGATATGCTGATGAAATTGGTATCCTCATCCTTGGTAAAGATTTTGACATAACTTGTCACCTCATGCAGGATGCTCCAAGTTATGTAGGTCAATGGTGCCTGGATAGACCTGATGATTAATCCTCAGAAAACCTACCTTGTACCTTTTACACACAAAAGGAAACGGGAGGGTTTTTTCATACCAATACATTTTGATGTTGAAATCAATGTGGCTTCAGAGGTGAAGTATCTGGGCATTTATTTAAACCAAAAACTCATTTGGAATAAGCACATTGATGATAAAATTAACCGAGCAAAGAAAAGAATTATGATTTGCAGGCAAATGCTTGGTAAAAACTGGGGCGTAAATCCGAAAATGATTTTTGGATTGACAGAGCTATTGTCAGGCCCATTTTCACATATGCTTGTGTGATCTGGTGGCGTAAGGTGGAACAGAAGACTGTGACTGACAGACTACAAGGTCTAAAAAGACTGGCCTGTCTCTGCATCACAGGAGTAATGTCCACCACGCCAAACAGAGCATTGGAAGTTATGTTGAATCTGACTCCCTTAGACACCTTCATCTGCAACACTGAAAGAAGACTGCTTACAGAATGAAGTTACAAAACCAATGGTTCCACCTGCCTGTTGCCAAAGAGCACAGGGGTATTACCAGGAAAATTTAAGATCCTACTTTCCTGATGCCCACGGACATCATGCAAATGTCATACTTGTTTGAAAGGACATTTGAAATAGTTTTTCCAACAAGAGACGAATAGGTTTAACAACATGTTCGAAACTGAAACAGGAGATCTAATCTGGTACGAAGATGGATCACTGAAAAACAACCTCTACGGACTGGGAGTATGTGGCGTTCCACCAAGACCCAGCCTATCTGTAAGCCTTGGGTTATACGCACGGTGTTCCAGGCAGAAATTTTGGCTATTATCCACTGTTTGTGACTAAATATGAGGAAGGGCTACTATGGTAAGCGGATTCTCATTTTTAGTGACACTCAGGCCGCTTTAAAAGCGCTCAATGCTTTCAAAATCAAATCTAAAATGATTTTGGAATGCAGAAACATTCTTACATAACTGGCAACTAGAAACAAGGTTATCCTTGTATGGGTGCCAGGGCACAAAGGTATCGAAGGTAATTAAAGGGCTAATGAACTTGCTAAACAAGGATCGTCTTTTGTTCCCATCGGTACAGAACCTTTTCGAGGGATCAATTTGAAGTCCGCAAAAACCAATGTTCTTAGATGGAAAAAACAGAAGGTGTATGAAGCTTGGCTAAACACTTTTGGTCAAACTCATGCTAAAAGTATGATCTTTGGATCATTAGCGAGGATTGCCTCTGAAAGAAGATGCTGTAGACAGAAGATACGTTTAATCGTAGGCTTCATAACTGGTCACTCTTATTTCAGAAAATACCTCCATAAAAAGGGACGGTTTCAGCAAGACCCTATCTGCAGGAAATGTCATACGCAAGAGGAAACGGCCAAGCATATCATTTATGAATGCGAGACTCTTGCCCTCCCTAGATTAACTTCTTTAGACATCATCCATACTTGAGATACCTTGACTCCATTAAAGGGTTATAAGACTTTACTAATAAAGTGGGTGACCCGAGCAACTGGAACTAGGAACTTTGGGTTTGAAGTTAACAGTACAAAATGCTGATAAAAGCAGAGGTGCCCAATGACATACAGACCAAACTTTATGAAGAAGAAGAAGAGCATCCCAAATTTCAATTAAAAAACAAACTTTAGCAATTAAAATATTTTTTATTTATTTTGTCTATTTTTTAAATTAAAAATTCAACATAAAATAAAAATCACAGGCAAAAAATATCAAGCATTTGTCATTTGAGTGAAGAGTATAAAGAATATATTTGAACGTAAAAAGCTATTTAGTTTCTACAAATGTGGAAATTAAAAAAAAAAAAAAAAGAATTCAATTAAGATTTTATAAAACTCCTCAGTTTTTATGTACTATAACAAATTTCAGAGTCAGTTAGCGTTTTATACAAAAAAAAATATATTATTAGATTTAGGAAAGTAAGTTAAAAAATATGTGTAAAAATATTCTTAATTTTTAGAGATATGTGATTAAAGGGAGTTATATTCATGATTTTTTTCATCTCACATTTTTGATGGCTTTACGGTATTTTCAAATATGCATTTGTTGTTACTAATTTTACATAACTATTTATTCAATTTTTTAATAAAATCTGCAGCTAAATTATTGAAATTAAGTAAAGAGCATATTCATAGAAAGAAACTTTGGTGTAACCCATATATGTATAATTAACATTATGCATGTTTATGTAAACATCATCCATTTAAGTCATTATATCCATTAAACTAAGAGAATATAATTTTAAGATAACACTTCATTTTAAAATAAGGAATAAATTTTTAACTTTAAGATATATATTTAGCATTGATTGAATTTTTCACATTTATTACTTTCAGTAAATTAGTTTACAAATTAATAAGCTTTTTAAAAATGATGGATAATTTAGTTGTAAAAGAGTATATAAAAATTATCTACAGTTATTTTTTAAAATTTTTAATACTATCTTTTTATGCATCCATTTATTAAAGATATACTTGTAAAATGTAGCAGATAGATTATTTGCCTGTTTAATATATCTTTAAGCATCATTATTATATGTTAATTTTTTTCATCGAGATTTGGAGGACATTCCAAGACCACCCGTGGTATTGGATACATATGTTAAAGCTGATTCGGGAATCGACAAACCAATTTACTTAGACTCCATTAAAGGGTTGTTGGACTTTATTAATAAAGTGAGTGACCAGAGAAACTGTAACTAGGAAACATTGGGTTTGGAGTTAATAGTAGGGATGGGAAGAAATACCTGTAACAAGTATTTTGTAATCAGTATTTGAATGTAACAACCTGTAATCAGTACTTTTTCTTCCAAATACTCAGTACTTCCAGTAACAAAGCCAGCGCGTGTTCCAGTATCGTCAGACAGTTGCAGGTACAATGTACTTGACCAGTTTCTAAGACAGAGCGAGTACGTGTCTGTTTCAAAGTAATCAGCAAGTAAGTGAGTACGTTCTTGTTACAAAGTAATCAGCTAATACGCGAGTACGTGGTTGTTACAAAGTAATACGTGTACTTGATTAAATGTAACAAGTACAGAAGAGCCAATGACAGAGCGAGTACAAGTAACAATGTCATCGATATATCGATACAGACGGACGAATTAGGAGATTGTGTCAAGATTGGGAAATCTCTTCCCATGATAGAAAGGGTGGGTAGGAGAAGAAAAATGAGATGCTGGTTTAACTGGAAAATAGAAGATTGATTCTTGGGAATTAGAAAATCTCTTTGGGCTGAAGCAACACCCCCTAGAGATGCATGTATTTTAGGAGAGGGTATTGGCTGGAGAGGGTACATAATGAATTTCAATTGCTAAATGAAGGAAAAAAGCAAGTTCATTTGTTTCGTTTTTGTTAATAAAATAAATGAGTTGGGAAAATCAATAATCGCAGCACATTTATTTAATGGTTATACTTCTGGTTTTAAATATGTCATTTTTTAATATAAGAAAAAAGCCTGATATTCTTGTTATATATTATTCCATATTTATTGACTTATTTTTCTTATTATTTTTTTAACTTTTAATTAATTTTAATTAAATTTTTTAAATCTGATTATTGTTTCCAAAATTATTCTTATTGCTTGAAAAAAAAGTAAATGGAATTTTTTTACTATATTTTAGTTTTAAAGATAATTTTTAAAAAAAATATTTCTAAAAGTAATTAAATATTTTTTACTTTAAAATTTTTTTCTCTTCAAAAATATTTTTACCATTAAAAATTAAGTAGTTATATAATCGCATAAGTTGCTGTTCTGAAAATGAGAAAACAAAATTAGGGGAAATTGTTCACGTAAATAAAAATGCATATTTTCAATTCGTATTTAAAATTTAAAATGGTATGATTGGAGGATGATTTTCGGAAACAGGAAAAGATATTTGAAAATAATTAATAACAATGAATTCTGAGAATTTTCTAGAAATTTTTGCATATCAAATATAGAATTTTACTCTTGAATGTAAGTACCTGTTACAAATAAAAAAAACATTCGCTCATTATTCATAATGAGCTGCATTTAAGCAAATTAATTAAGATGTGTTATATTAAGTAGTTTTATAGAAAAATTAAATTTCGTTTAGAGTTTTAATCAGAAAATACGTATTTGTAGCTTATCTCAAAATAATATAACTGGGAATCAAGCATCTAAATTAAAATGTACGCCAGCACATTAAATTGAGAAAAATTACCTTTATTTTTATAAAACCAAGTTTTCAGTTCAGATTTATGTCGGTAAATTCAGTTTAAATCGTAAAAAAAAAATAAATTACTTTTTGCATAAATTTCTGCACAAAATATAATATAATTCTATTTAAATAAGGAACCGAAATTTATCACAACATAATTTAAAAAATCGTTGAAACATATAAAGGTAGTTTATTCATTTTAATTATGAACTTCGAAATGAAAAAATTTTTTTTAATTAAGTCACCTTTTTATCTTTATTTATACCATCATGTGTATTTTTTAAATTACAGTTTGATGTAAATAAAATGTATGCATTTTAGTTCCTGTATTTTGTATTAAACATTACATTTTACTTAACATTTTACATTAAAACAACATAATATTTAGATTATTGGTAAAACAGTTTTACATTTTTTGATATTTAATGAATTTCTGTGTTACTATAAAAGTTACTTTATGAATGATGATGATATTCACTTAAAAAGTATTAATACAGTTTTAATTGCAAAGCTACTTTATTTATCCATAAATTAAGATTCAGGAAACTGAAGCAAGATATGTGAGTTAATGCAATTTTTATTTTAGAAAATCTAATTTAACTATTTCATAAAAATACAAACAAATAAACGTCATTTATAAAATTAATAACTATCTATTAGGTATCAAAAAATTTTGCTATAATTGTTTCATCAATGTTTAATAATAGAAAAATATAAGAAATTTAATTTGATTTTTGTTAAAAGTAATTGTATATTTCTAAGCAAATTAAAAAAATCTCCTTGTAATTGATTAATCCTCCCACTTTGCGATTCTTTACAAATTATTTGCTATTTAATTATAAAAATTTATTTATATAATTGGAAAATCTTACTAAATTAAAGCAAAAAATTAAGTTGATGACTTGGTTGAAAAATAGAAATTATATTATCACGACCAATTTAATATTTTGATTAAACTTTGAAAATTACAATCGAATAATTTGAAAATTTACTTAGAACAGATGAAAATTCTAAAAAAAATGTAATTAACAAAAGATTAGGATTTTTTATACTGAATGAAATATATTTATTAAAATATATAAGTTCAAAAATTTTCACTGAAAAACTGTTTGTTAAGGAAATAACTTATATTTACTTGCTTCATACTAAAAGTTAAAGTTTTTCAGGAAAAATAAAAATTGCTATTATTGAAATGTTGCATTTATAAAAAGAAAATTTTTTATAGATTATTACATCAGCTCTTATTTTAACCTTAACTGGATGCTTATTTACAAATGATAATGATTTAAATTAACATTAATTATATTTATTAATTTTATGAAATTAAACAAAATGTTGTATATTTAATTTTCAATTTTTAATTAATTATTAATTTATTACCAATTTAGTTTTTATTTATTCATAAAACGTGAAAAAAATTGTCATTATATTTTAATCCGATAAATGGCAGCACAAAAAATGTAACAAGTACACAAAGTAATCGGTAAAATACTTGTTACTTTAAAAGTAACTGTACTCAGTACGTACCAAGTACAAGAAAAGTAACAAAGTCCCATCCCTAGTTAATAGTACAAAATACTGTTAGAATCCGACTCTAAGAGAAGAACCTTTTACCTCTTACCCTTCACAAATTCGATTCATGCTACAGCTAACAGCCGTCGTCGTCGGAAATTAAACGCAGATTCAATCCAAAGACTTTTTCTCTTTCATCTTAATGAACGCAGAAAAGCCATTGGCTGCTAGAGGAGAATCGGAGGTAATGATCCTAACAGCCACAAGCTGTTATTCGTGTTATATAAATAGAAAAGGATTTTAAGTTTAAATATTAAATAGGTAACTATAATAATATTAAAATTCATATAAATTTTTCTATAACTGGTCGATATTAACCGAATATAATAGTGTAACGAGTAAAAATTCTTCTACAACTGGTAAATATTAAAAGTAACGAAGTGTAATAGTGTGAAGAATGAAAATTTTAAATTTGAATCGCTTAAATATTTCTACCACCCCTCACAAAATTTCCAGCACAACCATTCAGTACTCTAACGGAAAAATCAAGATGTGTTTACGTGTTCTGTGTTTCAATTAAACATTAAGCAATTTAATTTTAAAGAGATCACATATTATTTGACATTGAACTACTATTTTGTTGCTTGTGTTTAAATTGTCGATCATTGAGACAGAATATAAACCACGCCTACTTTTTCAGCTCTTTGTAAGGAATAAATCAACCATAGATATATTCTGTGAATTAGACATGATTTTTTAATGATTCATTCGCTTTGAAACGAATATTTTAGAGACTTTGAGAAGCTTTCTATCAATTTTTCTGAAATTGACACTCATGAACATGTTTCTCAAATTGACACTCATGAACATGAATTAATTTACTTTTAAATACTTAAAAGTGTGCTGAATAAAGAGTACCTCTTAGAACTGAAAGACTGGAAAAATAAGATAATGATCTTAACTGGTTGCTATCCAAGGGAACCACATTACAATTAAGTATATATGTTTTTATTTTATATATATATATATATATATATATATATATATATATATATATATATATATATATATATATATATATATATATATATATATAGATAGATAGATAGATAGATAGATAGATAGATAGATAGATACACATAGATTAAGTAAAGTATAGATGGATTTTTATTTCCCGCTCAACTTTCAAGTTCATGTTATTTCGCTCAAATCTTTTCAAATTTATCTAATACAACACATAGCACTACAGGAGTCAATAAATATTCTATAAATATTCTATATAAATTTCTGACAGGTTCTTCCTTCTTGAAAGGATTAAACATAAAGGCCATGCCCTAAATGCTAATTTTAATACCAGGGAATTACTGCAAACGGCACCGTCCACTTGTCTAGTGGTCCGTGTGCCTGACTGCGCATAGGGAAATCCTGGGTTCCAATCCCAATTCGGGAGTGGAAGTATTTTTTCTCACTATCTATCATGTCTTTCTCCTTTCCATGTATGAATGGGTTGTGAATGGTAGTGCCTACCCTATGAACGGGTACCTATGTCATGTGGATACTGAGGAATTCTTTAATGGCGGCTAATAAAATTTAAAAATATAAGTAATTCCAGTTCTTAATATTTTTTACAGAAAGACTATCTTTTTACAGAAAGACTCTATGGTTTTTTTAACCTCTTGGAATACTTGGAATATAGAATTTAAATTGCGCCACTTTCAGGCGAAGGAAAAACCTTATCTGCTCCCATGATTTATACCCAAAAAAGACCAATCAAATCTAGCTTCAGAAAGAAAATGCAAGTTTGCTTTGAACTGTATTATTCAGTGTATTTTATACTTAAATAAATAATTATTAGTTTCATTCACGTTGTTGAAATTCTAACAAAATTTCCATAAACACATACATTAAATTGAGAGCACAGTATATAAATTTTAATTAATAATTTATAAAATTGTTTCTCTCCTTTTTTTAACACTTCTACAAGAAAATAAATGAAAAAAGAGCAAATCATGTTCTTGATAAATACCTAGAGGTATGCCATAATTTAGGTATGTAAGTTTAATGAAATTGAGTTGAATAAATTTAATAAAATAAAATTGAGAACTTTGAAAACTGTCCCTCTGAATTTTAATTCAAAGCTATTAGTATATGTAATAAAAATAAATTTTTAATTATAACAAACACGTAGAAACACAGAATATGGTTTTGTACGGTTAAATAATGCCGAAGATCAGCTTCATATAATTAGAGGCTGAGCTAGATTCCAGCAATTAAGTTATAGACTAGGGATCTAGTTACTTTTCCTGTACTTAGTACAGTTAACTTTAAAGTAATAAGCATTTTACTGATTACATTTTGTACTTGTTCCAATTTCTTTTTTCTGCCATTTATCGGATTAAAATATAATGACTAGGTTTTTAAAATTTTATAAATAAATTGAATAAAAACTAAATTAATAATTAATTAAAATTAAAGAAGTTGTTCAATAATATTTTATATTACTCCATAAAGTTAATTAATATAATCAAAATTAATTAAATTTATTATCATTTTAAATAAGCATTCACTTGAATAGTAATAAAAATATCTATAAAAAATAATCTACGCAACATTTCATTAATTGTAACTTTTTGTTTTTTCTGTAATGCTTCAATTTCTATTATGAGGCAAAGAAATATAAGTAATCTATCTATAAACCATTTTTTATTTACAAAACAATTTTTTATTTTCATTTGTTTTCATAATTTATATCTGTTTTAACTAAGTTTTCGAATTACTCAATAATAAACTTCAAATTTAGAATAATATTTAAAATATGAAATAAGATGCGATAATATAATTACCATTTTTTAACCTAATTGGTTAAATTTTTCGTCAGAACTTAGAAAAACTTTCTACTTATATAAATGAATTTTTATAATTAACTGGTAAATATTTTGCAAAAAATTGTTATGGCGAAGATTTAATCAATTACAAAGAGGTTTTATTTTGAGTTTGCTTACAGAAATACAGCAATTAATAAAAATAATCACCTTAAATTAAATTTCCTTTATTTTTCTATAATTAAACATTAACGAGACAAACATAGTAAAAATTTTTATGTATAATAGATAGTGATTTTTATTATAAAAGACGTTTATTGTTTATAGTTTTATGTAGTAGAAAAACCAGTATTTTAAAAAATAAAAATTCCATTTATACACATATACTGTTTCCGGTTCCTGATTTCGACTCACATATCCTCCCTGGGAATGCTCAAGTCAGACTCAATACTTTCTAAGGCTTTTGCCTAACTCTATACTTTCATATCTTCTCTCATTTAATCACTTTCTCTCATTTCCTTAATTTAGTTGAATGAGTAGATGCCTTCGGGTAGGTGCTCAGTTACACACAACCAACAGAAGAGAACAGTTTCCTGAAGCTTAATCAATTTATGGTTAAAAAAAGAGGATTTGCAATTAAAACTGTATTAATAATGTTCAAGTAAACTTAATCATTTTATATTAGATATAGTTGCATAAAATTTCAATAACTATAATAAAATTTCAATGAGACAGCGGATGCAGCTGCAAATGCTGCATCAGATCCAGTTTTACTATCGGTTCCACTCTCTGATGTGAGAAAGGGTATAAAATGTTTTATAAATGATCTTTGGCAGGAATTGTGGAACAGGCATGTCGGCAACAAGTTACATACCATATTTTCCTCCCTCATCTCATTATCAATTTTACCGTTGCGAAGTGCTGATGTTAGATTGACTCGCCTTCGTATCGGACACACGTTTCACACACAGACATTTGTTTTTAAGTGAACTAAATCCATTGTTTGAAGCGTGAGATGAACCACTTACTGTCTATGATATTTTAATCTCATGTTCTATTTTTAACATCTACCGTTTTAAAATTTTTAAAACAAACGTTTTAATTATGTTTGATTTGCTAAATGAACAAACATTTTTTTCCTACATTCTTGCTTCGTCCTTCATGGGGGAAACAGCTCTTTCGCTTTCTCTCTTAGAAGACTGAAGATAGAAGACTACTGCTGAATAGACATGGATGTCTGTTCACCCTCTCCCTCGGGAGATGGGAACAATCAAACAAACACAGGCGCTTGTCGTCAGTTAGATGGTTTGCCCTTTTCAGGGTTGCCGGTGTCTGCTGACAATGGCGCGGGGGACTGCACTCCTGCCCCCACCATGGTTAGGGCCGTGACACAATCTCTGGAATCGGATATGGACATTGAATACAAGGCTATTAGCAGCAAAATTAGGCTCACTACGGACGTCATACACAAAATTAGCAACTCACTATGTCTGCAAATGACATTGAATTATTACTCATTCATAGTCTTGAGCTCACTAAGCTCACGAAAAAACTCACCAAACTTCAACACAGGAAAGACAACACACATGGAACTGTTAAACCTACACCTAAACTAGTAAATCGCCCTCCGGCTTTTACTAGTTTAGGTGTAGGAGTATGAGTATATAAGGTGTTGGAGTATATCCGGAGATAAAACTAATAATATCTCCGGATATTCTGGCAAGATGATCTGAAATCCTTACACTAAAAATTGAGTCGTCGGATACTCATCGTAAAATCACTTAACTTCTGGATGATAATAATACTTCTTATCATAATTTTCTACTCCCTGAAGACAAAAATTTAAATATTGTAATTAGAAATATACCACCCATTTATACTCCTGAAGAAATCACAAACAAATCAATTTTTGAAGGCTTCACAGTTCTTAACACTACACAAATTAACAAGAAAGTTGACGGCAATAAAATAAACCCACCATTATATATAGTGACATTACCCAAAAGCGACAAATCTAAAGAAAAATTTAATATAACTCATCTATTTAATTTAGTTATTAAAGTTGAAAACTATAGAGGCCGTAAAGGTACCACGCAATGTTTCAGATGTCAGGGTTTTCACCATGCGCAAACTTCCTGTCATCATAAATTCAGATGCGTCAAATGCGCATGTGACCATCATCATTCTCAATGCACAAAACCTACTACTACTCTTGCAGAATGCGCAAATTGTGGTGATAATCATCCTGCTAGCTACAGAGGATGTAGCAAATTTCCAAAAAATAAAAATACAATTGAACAAATGGAAAGCAAAATAGTGCCAAGCACTAATCCTAATTTACCACACGCTAATGCTCTAGTAAATAACAACGAAACCATAAATAAAACAAAAAATATTATAAATGAAGCCAACTCAGTGGTAGCTGAACTTCAAACTCTGATTAATTATGTCAAAGGATCAGGAATTTTCGCGAAATCACTGCTCAAGTTAAACAACTAAATGAGGCAATTGCCAAGAAACAGGAAACTTTACAAATTAACGATGAATAATTTAAATCATAACTTTTCTCCAATTCAAATTGCTACTTGGAATGCAAATGGAATCTCTAATAAAATCTCAGAATTTGCAGAATTTATCGATAAACATAATATAGACATCATTCTTCTCACTGAAACGCATCTGACTCCTCAAAATAACTTCAAAATTCCCAACTACAAAATTTACAGAACGGACAGACTCCAGCACAAAGGAGGAGGAACTGCAGTAATAATAAAACTCCACCCACTTCAGTTCTACTACAGGAAATGGATTCGAGGAAGCATTTGTAATTATTAATCTTCCAAACTTAAATCTAAAACTCATAAATCTTTACAACAGGCCACAAAGTGTACCTTCAGCAAATGATATCCTTGCTATTATTAACAATAAATTTCCTACTATTGTTGGAGGTGACCTAAACTGTAAAAATTAACTTTGGGGATGCAGATCTACTAACGAAAATGGAAAAATTCTCAGAAACATCATTCAAAATAATAATCTTAAAATTATTGCTCCAATAGAACCCACCCATTACAGCCGACATCTAAGTCACGGAGATAATTTAGACATTTTCATAACTAATAGCAACATTCCTATCTCTGCTAACACTATAATTGAACTTTCATCTGATCACTTACCTGTCATTGCCTGCATTGGACTGAATAAAAATTATAACATTAATAAACTTATATCCCGCACAAACTGTCAACTTTTCAATAACATCTTACAAGATAGCGCCAATAGAAAACAAGTTAATCCACAAGATACCTTACAAATCAGTGAAACCTGCATCATAAATAAACAATCAGTAGAAAATTACATTACTGATAATATTAACTAATTCAATCAAGATATTATTGAAGCGAAGAATATAGCAACAACCAATATTAAATATGAAGATAACTACCTAAAACTTCTTACAAATATCAGAGATCTCATCAAAGAAAGAAATCGCACTAGAAAGAAGTACTAAAAAACTTGGAATCCATATTATAAAACCTTAAATAATAAATAAATTAATTAATCAAAAAATCATGCGCTGAACACAGGCAAGAAAGCTGGAATTACAAGATCACTAACCTAAGTACTGAAAATAATTCTGTATGGATATTTGCGAAACAACTTAAAATAAAAATCATATAAACTCTCAAATTGTTGGACCTAATGGACATGTGTATCCACCAATGAAATGCTGGATATTTTTGCAAATTATCTTTATAATCAATTCTAACCAAATCAAAATATTAATACTAACTTTACAAATGCTATTGAACAAACAGTAACTCATTTTATAAGCAATACTCCCTTATACACCAGTATCGAACCTACGAACATCTATGAAATAACTCAAGTTATCAAGAATATCAAAGTTAAAAAAGCGCAAAGTGCTGATAACATCACCAACAATATGATTAAAATATTTCCATTGGATTATATCAAGAAATTAGTCAAGATTTACAACAACTGCCTGTACTTTTCTACCTTCCCCTAAATGTGGAAAACTTGAACAATAATACTCTTCCCCAAACACTGTAAAGACCCCAGAAAACCTGAAAATTTTCGACCAATCAGCTTACTTCCTACATTAGGAAAAATTTATGAAAAAATAATTCTAAATTGAATGAAAGATTATATTAAACTTCTTCCTACTCAACAGTATGGCTTTAGAAAAGATCTCTCCACTGTCAAACAACTTTTTAGGATAACCGAAATAATTGGTAATAACATGCATAAAAAATTTTATACAGCCATGACTATGTTAGATGTTTCTGAAGCATTCGATAGAGTTTGTCATGAAGGACTCATTTTCAAATTTATCAAAATTAATGTATACTCAGATATCATTCACATAATCTATAACTATATCAAAAATCGCTTCTTCCAAGTTAAGCAAAATGACGTCATCTCACTGACTCTTAATATCAATGCAGGCGTTCCCCAAGGCAGTATTCTTGGACCTATTTTATATCTATTTTATACATATGAATTTCCAATCTCTACTAATTATACAATAAATATTTCATTCTATACAGATGACATTGCTATTCTTGCCGAATCAGCAAATCCTAATCATGCTCTCATGGAAATATAAAATGAACGTATCGAAATTGAAAAATGGTGTCAAGACTGGCGAGTAATCATTAATGCTGATAAATCACAAACAATAATATTCTTAAGAAAGACGAGAGTTAAAATGAAGCATAAAAATGCAAATAAATTATAATTTTGTTCGATAAAACAATTCCTCAAGTTAAAGAAGCAAAGTACCTTGGCCTCACTCTCACGTCTAGATTCACTTGGACCAAAAACATTAATAATGTCACTAAAAAAGAATATGCTGGTTTTGGTTGCTTAAAAAATCTTATCTGCAAGAAATCAAAACTTAACACAAAATTGAAAAGACTTTATACATTTCTATGCTTCGCACCATTGTTACTTATGCTTCCCCTGTTTGGAATAATATTGACAAAAAAGAAAGATGTAAACTTCGAAATTTTCAATATAAAATTTTAAGAATTATAGCAGATGTTCCCTACTATGTGAGAAATAAAAATTTTGAAAAAGACCTCAAAATAGAAGACATTTTAGTGCATATTCATAAATTAAATTATAATTTTTATGAAAAAGAGCAAGACATTGCAACACTGCAAGGTGACTGTTTGGACGTTGACCAGAGCGGACGTGTGTTTTCGCTCCTCTCTTAATCGATCGCTTCGAACAACTCGTTATTCTACCCGAGGGAGGAAGTATACTCCCCGGGGACGTTGTTTTCACTTTCCCCCGACGAAGCTCGTTGGTGGACTTAGACGCTTTTGATGTCTGCTGATCCAGTAAGATACAATACTAATGGAAAAGAGTGCAACTTTAACCTCGATGCATTTAATGAACTTAGATTAAAAATACGAGATGCAGCCCCTTCTCAAGAGGTTTTAATCAGCCAGAGCCAAATTTCATCGTGGACCAGCCCTTGTGAGCGGACCTGTTCTTCTGAAGCCCATGAACAAGCCAAAAAAGATCGCATTACAAGAATAATTAATAGACTCCAAGGAGGAACCAGTGTACCAGAAGGAAAAGCCCAGTGCCGGATTAGAACCAATGACTCGGAGGAAGTGCCCCGGAGGGAGCCTACACCCGAAACAGAAGAAAAGAAAGACCAGTGCGTGGAGATTCGAACCAGCGACTGTGATCCTCAACTAAGTGTGTGCCCCAGCAGAACTACTGCAGCTAGTGCGTGCCAAAAGGACATAAGTTCTACTACTTTGAAGAAAAGTGATAACATTGTGCAAAAAATAAAAAGTGTACCGAATACACACTGTGAAAATAGTGTTCCGAATACACCTTGTGAAATGAGTTCCGATAGCTCAACCGAGACGGACTATATTCCAATGGAGTTATCACCAAATAATGATGATAAACCAAAAGTGCTTACGCTATTTGACCTATATTGCTTTGCAAAAAAGAGCGGATATAATGCACCGAAGAGTGTATTGGATAATCTAGCCTATATGGAAATACTGGAAGTGCCTGTCATGCAAAATGACTTGATTATTGTGTGTGATAATATAAAAAGTTTGTGTAAACCATCTCAAAGCTGTGATAATAATGATGCGCTGAAAAATAGCGCCCAAGTAATTTTAGATAATATCTTCATAAATGGAGGTAAGTGCGATTCCTTTCCTGCTTTTGATAATGGTGTTGTCTTTTATTATGTTAATAGTAATGGTAAACATTTACCCTTTAATGAAAATACTGATATGAATGTAATTAAATATTTGTTTGATGTATATTTAAAAAATTATGATGATGAGGAAACCCCAATAAAAAATCTTGAAAATAATAGAAATGAGTCATTTAATAATTTTACATGGCATCACAGATGCCCATTTATTGCATTACTTAAAAATATTAGTGATATCTTAGATGCAAAAGCAGAAATAGGAGACGATAGTCCCCCCCTCAAAAAATCTCGAAGAAAACGTAGAAAAAGAAATATTAAAAATGATAAAGCTACCCCCTCAGCTAAAAAACCATTTACTGAGAATAAATATGAAAGTTTGTCTGAACTAAGTGATATGGATGACCCAGCAGGGGAAAAAATTAATGCAGTAAATAAAGTAACAACAAATAAAGTAACATTAAATAATGATACTGAGCAAAATGTTAATAATGAAAAACAAAATTTAGAAACTACTAAAAAACCACCAGCCATTATGGTACAAACCAAGCAAAAATACTCTGAATTTTTAAAATATGTAAATGATTCACAAAACTTTAAAATAATAGGTAAACCAGAAAAAAGTTTCCTTAAATGTTTTGTAAATACTATAGAGGAACACAGAACATTCACGGCTTTCTTGACAAAAGAAAATACTAACTATTTTATTATTAACCCTAGATCGGCCAGACCAATTAAGATTGTTATACGTGGTCTACCGATAGACACAGATACTAATGAGATACAAAAAGATCTTGAAAACATTGGCATTTACCCCATTAAAATTAACCAGCTTAGAAGACCAAAAGGAGAGCAGCAATTGCTGCCTTTATTTCAGGTCCACCTACCAAACTCTAAAGAAAGCACAAAAATATTTAACATAACTGAACTTGGATACTATAAAATAAAAATTGAAAAATATAGAAGTCTTGGTGGTGTACCACAGTGCCACCGGTGCCAATTATGGTACCATACTAGTGAAACATTCTCCCTTACAGCTAGATGTGTTAAATGTGCAGGTACACATTTAACAGCAGAATGTAAAGAAACAATTGAAAAACCCAAATGCGCAAATTGTGGAGGGGAACACCCCGCAAACTTTAGAGGCTGTCCCAGCTTTCCTAAAATAAAGCAACAAAAAACTGTATTTAAAAATAGAGAGGAAAATACAAATAATAAAATCAGCCAAAATCATACTATTAATGGACTTAGCTACGCTAATGTAGTCAGTGGGAATAATCCACTTTCAAATCACCCAAAAGTACAAAATGATACTAATAAAAATGAGAGCAATGACTCTACTAATATAAATATGAATAAGTAATGAATCCTATGTTAACTATGTTAACTTCTAATACATCTTCAACATTTTCTTAGCAATTGAGTAAAAACGTAAAAGCGGACACTGGTTTTCAACATGAATTTTCCTTCCCTATATTAAAAACAAGAGTTCCTGCATAGATTTTATCACTTGACGTAGCTAATGTCATAGGAGAAACTTTTGCTGAAATATCATGTATGCAGTCATAAATTTTAGATAGTAAAATATCATGTGGGAACAACACCCATCACATTCCACCATAGACAAATTAGGCAGCATAATTAGTCTATGGTGGAATGTGAGTGGTGTTCTTTCCACATGATTATAAAAGGCATTACATCAAATAAATAGTACTAGTGCAGAATCAGATGAGATCAGCTATAATGTGATTCGAAATTTTGTTCCAGATTCTTTTTTGAATCAACTTCGACTATACAATAAAATCTGCATTGAAAATATATATCCATCTTTTGGTAGGAAGCTATAATTATTGAAATATTAAAGACTGATAAAGTTCCCTCTGACCCGAAAAAAAATATTGTCCAATAGCACCTAAAAGTGGCATAAATAAAATTCTCGAGTATATGATGGCTATATATCACTCTTCATAAGTTATATAATAAATATTTTTAAATCTGATGATTTTAGCAAATTTTTTAATTAGTTTTCTGTAGATTTGAGGAAAATAATTAGAATGGCTGAAATTTATATTTATTACTTAAAGAATCAATTTATGATGATATATATTTATGAAATTTTAATGACGTGCTAATAAGTGAGTGGTATAGCCAGATCTTTACTAATTAATATTCGCTTTCTTTGCAATTTCCTTTCAAAACAGCTGATGCGTTCTTATAAATCGATTTCATTGAAAGACAAATAGTTTAGATTTTGTTTAATTCTCGTTAAATGCAACATTAAGAGGAAAGCGGTCAGTCTTTTGAGATCGATGTCTATTCTTATAAGTTTAAATAATTTTAGGACTTTCTTAGTTATTGAGAATTATCGTTGAAATTGAACTTCTTCAAAAGGTATTTGAGTTAATTCTTGTTAGCAAAAAAATATTGACAATGCTCAATTCTTTGTATTTTTTCTTAAAACATCGAGTGACATAACTCTGATATAAAAATGGCTGATAAGAGATCAGGTAAATGAACATAAATTAACATCCACTGTTACATCAGTACAAAAAATCCTACTTAGCATGGCATTGAAAATGCAACATCAAGAAAGAGTGGCCTGAAAAATATGCAAATTTCAAGTTCGACGCCCCTTACTGTGTTATGCAAATAATGTGAAATATGCAGTTCTCCAGCGCACTTAGGATAAGATGTAAGCTGAGGAACCGGCATTCTGGGGAATATTCACCCCATTGTTGCAGCTTTAAATTTAATAGCTTAAAGTGTGTTTTTGTGGCAAAAGTTGGCTGTAATTGCAAATAATGGCCGGTCAGTTTCGAAGGAGTCAGTTCCAGAAGATAGACGAGTATATGAAGGACATTGTGATCGTATTGAGAATCGCAACTTGGCCATTATGGCAAATCACCGCTTGCAAACAACTAGACGAGTCCATAATACATCAGATGTGGAGAAGATTTGAACAAGAAGCTGTCGAACGTTTCCAGGGTGCCAGTGCAGAAAGAGTGACTGCAATACAGGTAGATGGATGAACCCAAAGGGAGGTATTGGGACTCCGCAAAGCATGTCTATGGAAATTCTGGAGCATATGCAAGACACCTTGGATGCTCCCACATTGAGCAAAACCATTTGCCGTAGATTGGCTGCTCTCGTGTACTACGCTCATGTCGTCTGTTAAAAAGACGGAGATAGACCCTACAGTATAGTCGTCAATGTCTGGAATGGTTTCGGATAAGAGACATGCCAACGACGGTTAGACACAGAATCGTACTCTTGGATGTGTAATGTATGTGTGCTTCTGTTTCTCTAGAGATAGCCACGGCAGACGATTATGGCGTAAACGTGTAGATAGTTTCAAACTTACTGCCTTTGTGGAACCCGATAAGGTGACATCATGATTTACGGTGCCATTGCGTATGATTGCAGGTCACCTCTAGCTCAAACTCACTACACTGTGATAGCCAAATGTTACGTGGACGATGTGCTGTGACACTCCCCTACGTTCAAGGGGTGCCCAATTCTCTTTATGAGCATGATAAGGCTCCACCAGACATTGATCGTATCAGCCAATATCCCGTGCAAGCAGTACAGCTGCTTCCCAGGCCACCTCCGGATTTTTCACAATACGATGAAGTTTGTGATATAATTATATGCCATTTTCAGACCCTGCCTACGTTAGAAGACGTACTTTGGCAAATGGTTGACAGGGAACAGAGAGCCATTCGTCAGGACGCCATCCATTCTCTCATTGACTCTGTGCCTCGACGTGTCGCTTCGTGTATAGCCTTTTACTGTGGTTCTGTGACCAACTGACCCAACTCTGTTCTCGCTTTGTATTAGGCATATCATTTTGAAATACAGATCACTTGTTGTTTATTAGTGTCTTTCCCTGTTAGCCGAGATTCGTCACTTTCTGGCAAATCCTTCTTAGTGTAGCATTTTTAATGTCGGGTAGTGTGTATTTTCATTGATATTTTGAAAGACAGTAAATTTCATCTTCAATGAGAAAATTTTACTGGCGAAATTCATGAAAGTTAAGACATTTAACTAATGACCACGCAAAGTTTCATGATCTTAATTCGACAAAATACCAATGGGAGAGTTTTGGCTGCGCACTTGCATTTCAACATGTTCTTGTTGATGTATACATTCTGAAGACAATTTTGAAGAAGTTGATTTTAATTTTGCAAGTTGCGACAGCTTTATTGTCAGCACAAAAATGTTTTGTGATGTGTGGGTACCAAAACTGGAAACAAACATTTAAAATTATTTGGTAGGTAAATGAATATATATTAAGTCCACTGCTACATGAGTAACTAAATCTTCTCTTGATTGATGTAATATTTTTATTTTGCACCATAATTTTCGTTCCCATTATACAAACATCACTGACAAATTTTTTAAAAGATTAAGCCGTTGAATGAATGTCGTGTTTTGCAAAGATTCCTGAACTTAACTCCACAATGAGCCTGTAAAATTCCTGGTAAAGATCATTGGTAACTTTCTCTTGTTGGTATAAATTCTCTGAAGGTAATGTAGGAAAAAGGAACTTATATTCTTCAAATTGTGCCCAATAATGTTAATGGCAGCAGAAAACCCCTTTGTTATATGTGTGTACACGCACAAGTGAAAAGCGTTCTCATTGCATATTGATTTTGAAGTTTATATTTTTATTAATTACTATTTCCCCCTTTTTTAAACTTTTATTACTATCATATTGCTTTAGGCTCTAATTGTAAATTATGACTTTATATACATTATTTCCGATTATGTAAGAATCATTCTTGAAAAACAAAATCAAAGATCATTATTCTTGAGAAATCCATTACTCCATGTATGTTAAAAAATTTACACGTCAGTGTTCTTATAGGAGTATTTGTAATTAGTTTTACATTCATCGAACTTTTCTCTGTTCTTTGTTAGTAAAAAGTGACAAAATTAAAACAGGCTGCACAAAATCTATAGAGTGACATCTTATATTTTACCAACTTCTATTACCTATTTACCATTCAATAGAGTGAAGTATGAAACAAGATTTGAAGTCATATTAATATTATAAATTTATGATTGTAACACTTAAAACATCATAATTTTTGTTTTCAAAATTTTTTGCAGTTTGCTATAAAGTTCTCACGAAAAAAATTAAAATTCTTATTCACTATATTTTTCTTATTAAATTTAATTATTTAATAAACAAATAATTATTTATTTAATAATATCAATAAATAATTATTATTAATTTAAAAATATAGTTAAAAAATTATCCACTTCTCGTTTTTCTTCCTATATTTTTTATAAGTTTTGAAATTTTAGAGGTTTTCATCAGGTATACTTTCATTATTGGCATTTTGCTTTATTACTTCCTTTACAATTTAAAGATTTTCAGAAGATAATTTCATTTACCGCTTACATTGTGTTGAAATATTTTTACTTTTATAATATTGTTTACACTTCTATTAACGTTTTTCGCTTATATTTTCAGAAGCAAAATTGTTTTTAGAAAATTAACTTCTCTATGCATTTGCTTTCCATCAGAAGAACGGGCCATTTTCTTATACTGCTTTTGGATTGCTTTCATTAATGGGTGGGGCATCAAATATGGAAGCATTAACTGTTAAATCTATTTTTTATACCGTTAGATCATTCGGCCTCAAACTTTGAGTTAACTGTTTTCATTGCGTATATTTTAATTTCAAGGATAATTACTGATGCTGCTTTTGATTATATACTGCTTCCTGGAAATTTTAAGCTATCAACAAACCAGTTCAAATGAATTTGTGAATGCTCTCTATTTTGTTGATTTTTGGTACTTTGTATACCTGCAAAACACGAAATAATCACGTGATTTATGACATAACTCCAAACATTGTCCGATGAAAATTTATTTACAAATTGAATTACTCTATTGTTTTTTTGTCATTTGCAATACAAATACTTTCACAATTTCATATAATAGTTAAAGAAATTTAACAACGGTGGGCATTATTTTTAGGAACCCTATTCCACAACAAGGCTAGAAACTGCTACTCATTGTTGTTTATCCGGCGAGCATTTGTGAACCAAGTCACGGAGGTGAGTAGCGTTGCCACCAAAAATCCGCTTATAGGGTGGGCCACATTCATACATCATCACAGAAGAAAGGACAGAGAAACACAGAGAGAACAGAGAAAGAAAGTAACATTTATGCCCGAACCTGGGACCCACATCTCAGGAGTCAGGAATGCTATCCACTCAGTCATCGGTCGGCATATGAAACAAAGTGATTTTTAGATATTTCCAATTATAATTATAGTTTATATTACAGTAAAATTACTTAGATAAGATAAAATTACTTGATTAAAAATTTACTTGATAAAGTATAAATAGTAAAAACACACACATGTAATTTTATAGTAAAAATAAGTGAATTTGGAATATCCAGGTAGAGTGTGTGTTCAAATATTTTAAAAAATACGTAATTCCTCTATCGGGCATAAATTTAAGATTTCGAAACAATTGATATTTTTTAAATTTTGATTGGAATAATTTTCCCCCCTTGAGTTTAGTTAGCACCTATTACACATTGAATAGATACTATGAAATAAATACATATATTATGAAAAAACTATTTTTAATATTTATATATAGATTTAGTGAAATAAATTTATTTTTAAAATAAAGAATTATATACATTTCATTTCCCACAAAACACATCCATTTTTATAAACTCTTTAATTGGAAATAAATATTAATTCACTCCTCGGTTTTGATCGAAAAAAGAAACAAGCTGAATTCCATGTTTCTGAGAATATGGTATAAATGTTTTCAGAGTACATTTAGCTGAGCTTGTATCCCTAGTATTTTTTAATATATTTTTATAATAATTAGAAAGTTTAAATTACAAAACAGATTAAACAATGAAACATGTTTCAGTTTGAAATCATTTTATTTAATTTCATTGATTTTTTTGAGTTGGGATTCTCAGTAGGAAATGGGAGATAAAGAGTGTGACAATATTAAGGTGGCTTAATTCTGAAATCAAAGTAAAATAGATTTTGCCCTACCTCTTCCATTCCGCATATATGTCATTTGCAAGTAAAAGGAGGACTTCAAAAGGTGGAACGCCTTTCTCTAGAAACATCGTAAAGATAACATACTCTCTTTGATGTTTCCGAGTAAATCATTTGGCAATTACCGCCCTATTTTGATCAGATACAACGTAAATTCAAGCAACTGTTCTACACATCACGATTTTACATATATTTACTAGAACATCTTCGAACATTTCGAGGTTGCTCCTTATTAATCTGAGATTGTTGTTCTAATACTTAGATGTTATAATTAAGAATTGTTATATTTATTACAAGATATAATATATGCTGGTAGCTATTTATAAAAGCTCCGGTCATATATATTTTTTATTTATATTAGTGTATAACAGTATTAGTGTATTAGTATTAGTGTATAACAGTTTTTATTTATATTAGTGTATAACCCCACAGGATCAACAGAGGTAGGTATACTTCATTTTATGTATATATATTAAAATATGAATCATTCACTATATTATGCAAAATAAATTTTACTTTCACTTAAACTTGGACAAAGTTATCAGTGTTTTAATAACATAAACAACGTGCCATGCTCATATTTTACCTCTGCTCGAAAACACAATTCGAGGACAGTAAATTTAAATATCTATTAATTGACAATGAAATGTATGCATTCCTAGAAGCTGATATGTTTCGAAAATCAAATTTTGGCTATTATTAAATTGATTTTCCCAATTAAAACTTGTCTAAATAAGATATTTAATTTGTGAATAAACAACCGCGATGGTTTTCTAAACCCTCATAACAACCAGAATAACTATTCTTCAAAATATTATATACGAAATTATGCTAAATTCATTACTACCATACTGTCATTCTTGCTTCGTCCTTCGTGGAGGAAACAGCTCTTTCGCTTGCTCTAAAAATTGTGCATTTAATTAAAGAAAATTGGAAACTTCAACTTCATTCTTGCTTCGTCCTTCGTGGGGGAAACAGCTCTTTCGCTTGCTCTCTTAGAAGATTGAAGACTTCTACTGAATAGACATGGATGTCTGTTCGCCCTCTCCCTCGGGAAATGGGAACACAGGCGCTTGTCGTCACTTAGATGGTTTGCCCTTTTCAGGGTTGCCGGTGTCTGCTGACAATGGCACGAGGGACTGCACTCCTGCCCACACCACGGTTAGGGCCATGACACAACCTCTGGAATCGGATATGGACATCGAGTACAAGGCTATCAGCAGCAAAATTAGGCTCACTACGGAAGTCATTCATAAAATTAGCAACTCTCCCGTGTCTGCAAATGACATTGAACTGTTACTCATTCATAATCTTGAGCTTACTAAGCTAACGGAAAAACTCACCAAGTACAAACTCAGGAAAGACAACAAACAAGAAACTCTTAAACCTACACCTCAAATAGTAAATCACCCTCCAGCTTTTACAATTCCTACAGAAAACAGATTCGAATCGTTTATGCAAATTGATGAAGATGATTCAATTAATAAAAATGAAAACTTCCCTCCTTTACCTCAAATCACCCATGAACCACCCAGGATTAACTACAATAAAAGAAAAAATGACGAACCAACCAATACAACTAATAAAAAAACGAATGATGCCTTAAATTCACAAGCAGAAAACCACGAAAATGATGAAATTCAGTTTCAACCTGCTAAAAAGAACAATAGAGTTCCACCCATTGTTATAAAAGATAAAAACATCAATTGGAAAAAAATTACAAGAATTATTCAAAACTAATAATATCTCTGGTTACTCTGGCAAGATGACTGGATCTGAAATTCTTACATTAAAAATTGAGTCATCAGATACTCATCGCAAAATCACTAAACTTCTGGATGATAACAATACTTCTTATCATACTTTTCTACTCCCTGAAGACAAAAACTTAAAAATTGTAATTAGAAATCTACCTCCCATTTATACTCCTGAAGAAATTACAAATGAATTAATTTTTGAAGGCTTCACGGTCCTCAACACTACTCAAATGAGTAAAAATGTCGACGGCAATAAAATAAACCTACCATTATATATAGTGACTTTACCTAAAAGCGACTAAATCTAAAGAAATATTCAATATAACTCATCTATTTAATTTGGTTATTAAAGTTGAAAATTACAGAGGCCGCAAAGGTACTACGCAATGTTTCAGATGTCAAGGTTTTCACCATGCTCAAACTTCCTGTCATCATAATTTCAAATGCGTTAAATGCGCAGGAGAACATCATCACTCCCAATGCACAAAAACTACTACTACTCCGGCAAAATGTGCAAATTGCGGAGATAATCACTTTGCAAGCTACAGAGGATGTAGCAAATTTCCCAAAAATAAAAGTAAAAACTCATTTGAACAAATAAAAAGCAAAATAGTGCCAAGCACAAATCCTAACTTATCATACGCTAATACTTCAGTAAATAATAACGAAACCATAAATAAAACAAAAAATATTATACATGAAGCAAACTCAGTGATAGCGGATCTCCAAACTCTGATTAATTACGTCAAAGGCTCAGGAATTTTCGAACTCACTGCGCAAGTTAAACAACTAAACGAGGCCATTGCCAAGAAACAGAAAACCTTCCAAATCAACGATGAATAATTTGAATCGTAACGTTTCTCCAATTCAAATCGCTACTTGGAATGCAGATGGAATCGCTAATAAGATCTCAGAATTTGCAGAATTTATTGATAAACATAATATCGATATCATTCTTCTTACTAAAACACATCTGACTCCTCAAAATAATTTCAAAATTCCTAACTACAAAGTTTACAGAACGGACAGACTCCACCACAAAGGAGGAGGAACTGCAGTAATAATAAAAAACTCAGATAACTCCATCCACTTTAGTTCTAGTACAGGAAATGGATTCGAGGAAACATTTGTAATTATTAATCTTCCAAACAACTTAAATCTAAAACTCACTAGTCTTTACAACAGGCCACAAAGTGTACCTTCAGCAAATGATATCCTTGCTATTATTAACAATAAATTTCCTACTATTGTAGGAGGTGACCCAAACTGTAAAAATGAATTTTGGGGGTGCAGATCTACTAACGAAAATGGAAAAATTCTCAGAACCATCATTCGAAATAATAATCTTAAAATTATTGCTCCAATAGAACCCACCCATTACAGCCCACATCTATTTCACTGAGATATTTTAGACATTTTCATAACTAATAGCAACATTCCTATCTCTGCTAACACTATAATTGAACTTTCATCTGATCACTTACCTGTCATTAGCTGCATTGGACTGAATAAAAATTATAACATTTATAAACTTATATCCCGCACAAACTGGCAACTTTTCTGTAATATCTTACAAGATAACGCCAATAGAGAACAAATTAATCCACAAGATACCTTACAAATCAGTGAAACCTGCATCATAAATAAACAATCTTTAAGAAATTACATTACGGATAATATTAACAAATTCAATCAAGATATTATTTAAGCGAAGAATTTAGCAACAACCAATATTAAATATGAATATAACTACCTAAAACTTTCTACAAATATCAGAGATCTCATCAAGGAAAGAAATCGCACTAGAAAGAAGTACCAAAAAACTTGGAATCCATATTATAAAACCTTAAATAATAAATTAAATAAATTAATTAAAAAATCATGTGCTGAACACAGGCAAGATAGCTGGAATTACAAGATCACTAACCTAAGTACTAAAAATAATTCTGTATGGATACTTGCGAAACAACTTAAAAATAAAAATCATATAAACTCTCACATTGTTGGACCTATTGGACCTGTGTATTCCACCAATAAGAAGCTGGATATTTTTGCAAATTCTCTAAATAATCTTCTTCCTCTTAGAATTGGGTTTGTATGTCATTTGGCACCTCTGCTTTTATCTGCATTTTGTACCATTAACTCCAAACCCAATGTTTCCTAGTTCCAGTTGCTCGGGTCACCCACTTCATTAATAAAGTCCGATAACCCTTTAATGGAGTCTAGGTGTAACTCTCTAGTATGGATGATGCCTAAAGAAGTTAATCTAGGGAGGGCAAGAGCCTCGCATTCATAAATGATATGCTCTGCCGCTTCCTCTTGCGTATGACATTTCCAGCAGATAAGGTCTTGCTGAAACAGTCTCATCTGGTCAGAAAGTCAATCATGCTAGAGATAGCTTCCTGACTTTCCCCAAAAGAAGATGGTTTGGAGGTCATTTCTACCTCAAGTGAAGGATTCATTACTGCCCCTTTACAAGATTGCCTCTGAGTTCCCTTGTCTTTTTCAGCAAGGTCTATTTCAAGGGCTTCACCTGCAAATGCAGAAAAGATTGTTATTTCTTGTGTCTTTTCAGCCACAAGATAACAATTAATAAGCTCAGGTAATATAAATCCACCCAGCATTGCCTGAGATACTGGGCATGGCAAAATACTCTAGAAGTTTGCCAGGCAACTAGAGGCTCCGTTAAGACACCAAATCCGCTGTGCCAATTAGCCCTAGGCACGGATTGCTTAACACCAGGGTTTACGGGAGCTGGTACTTGGCCTCTGATTCTATATTCAAGGCTATCCTGTCATTCCTACAAGACATTCGGCGATCCATCACCTGCCAACGCGCCTGGTGGCTGCTCAAGCCACAGGCTCTGTATAATCAATTCCAACCAAATCAAAATATTAATACTAACTTCACAAATGCTATTGAACAAACAGTAACTCATTTTAAAAGCAATACTCCCTTATACACCAGTATCGAACTTACGAACCTCTGTGAAATAACTCAAATTATCAAGAACATCAAAATTAAAAAAAGCGCCAGGTGCTGATAACATCACCAATGTTATGATTAAAAAACTTCCATTGGATTATATCAAGAAATTAGTCAAGATTTACAACAACTTCCTACAATTTTCTGTCTTCCCCTAAATGTGGAAAACTTCTACAATAATACTCTTCCCCAAACCTGGTAAAGACCCCAGAAAACCTAAGAATTTTCGACCAATCAGCTTACTTCCTACATTAGGAAAAATTTATGAAAAAATAATTCTAAATTGAATGAAAGATTACATTAAACTTCTTCCTACTCAACAGTATGGCTTTAGAAAAGATCTCTCTACTGTCAAACAACTTGTTAGGATAACCGAAAAAATTGGTAATAACATGCATAAAAAACTTTATTCAGCCATGACTATGTTAGATGTTTTTAAAGCATTCGATAGAGTTTGTAATGAAGGACTTATTTTCAAATATATCAAACTTTATGTATACTCAGATATCATTCACCTAATCTATACCAAAAATCGCTACTTCCAAGTCAAGCAAAATGACGTCATCTCACTGACTCTTAATATCAATGCAGGCGTTCCCCAAGGCAGTATTCTTGGACCTATTTTATATCAATTTTATACATATGACTTTCCAATCTCTATTAATAATACAATAAATATTGCATTCTATGCTTATGACACTGCTATTCTTGCCGAATCAGCAAATCCTAATCATGCTCTCCTGAAAATATAAAATGAACTTATCGAAATTGAAAAATGGTGTCAAGACTGGCGAGTAAACATTAATGCTGATAAATCACAAACAATAATATTCTTAAGAAAGACGAGAGTTAAAATGAAGCATAAAATTGCAAATAAATTAATTTTGTTCGATAAATCAATTCCTCAAGTTAAAGAAGCAAAGTACCTTGGCCTCACTCTCACGTCTAGATTCACTTGGAACAAAAACATTAATGATGTCACTAAAAAAGCATATGCTGGTTTTAGTTGCTTAAAAAATCTTATTGTCAAGAAATCCAAACTTAACACAAAATTGAAAAGACTTTATACATTTCTATGCTTCGCACCATTGTTACTTATGCTTCCCCTGTTTGGAATAATATTGACAAAAAAGAAAGAAGTAAACTTCGAAATTTTCAATATAAAATTTTAAGAATTATAGCACATGTTCCCTATGTGAGAAATAAAAATTTTGAAAAAGACCTCAAAATAGAAGACATTTTAGTGCATATTCTTAAATTAAATAATAATTTTTATGAAAAACAGCATGACATTGTAACACTGCAAATTTCAATGAGATTTTTAACTATAAATATATATCAGAGCTCAGCAAATTCAGACCTATTGCTACTCAATTTTTCCTAAGTGAAAATGAACTTTTATAAGTGTTTAAAGTTAGTCTGTACATAGTGTTTATATTCTTTATTTTCTTCTGGAATTTGTGTATTCTATCCCAGATTTCTCTCATTAAATTTATCATTTTGTATATAACTTGTAAATATTTCAACACTTGAAAGTATTTTTACTTAGAATACCTCCTGAAATTCTATTTAGCTCCGCCCACTTGGACAGCTTCACGCTGATTGGAGATTAGGATACCATTGCATTGCTTCCTCCGCTGTACATTTCAGCTCTTCTCCGAAATTACTTGTCAATTTTCTCTGCTTTGGAAATGTTACAGATGAAAGATAGAAGACACTCTGGAACCACCACAGATACAAGAATTCGCTTATTTGAGACCAATAGTTTTTTAAATTTTATATAATTTGTAAATATAAATTATATAAAATTTTAAAAAAATAAAATTTTATATGAATTTTATTTATTTTATATTCTATAGTTGTATATGTAATATATACCCTAATATTAGTATTTTAAAATTTTAATGTTGCTTGGGTTTTCAAAATATATATATATATACAAAAAAAGAAATACATTCTTCCAAAACTTTATTCTTGGCGCAGCATGTACAATTTCGGACCTTCCGCCATAAAACCTTACCAACCGTTTATTTTTTTTAAATTTAAAACTACCAGTTTACATAATAACAAAAATCTTAATAATAAAACAAACATTCCTAATAAGTCTCTCCTGAATTGTTTTTCCATCTGATGCCAAGGTTCAGCTTCTTATAACTAGAAGTTGACTTAACCACCTACCATATTATAAAAATTACGATTTCGGACGTGGTTGAAGGAAGAAGTCTTCTAAATGTGCTCGAACCGTAAACCATTGTTGCAACTGGGGGAAATTGTTGATTCTGCCGGCGGCGTGGTGAATGCCCACCGAGGAAAAAGTGTATCAGCAGAAGCTGAAAAAGGCCATTCAGGGCAACTAAGTGTTTATCGATTTGCCATCATCAAGTACTTGTGATTTTGTATGTCTACAAAGTGCGATATTAGTGCCTGTGCTACTACTACTTGTGTTATTCCTTCAAATATCTCTGGTCCCAGTGTGCATAATAATACCTCCCAAAATGTATTGGATAATAGTGCCACTCCGAATTGTGATCTTTCTTCTGTAAGTGGGATGCTTAGCTGTGTTAATCCATCGGATTACGAGCACAATACCGAATCCGATTCCACAGTGCCACTCCCGATGGATGTGTATGAAAACATTTGTGATGTGGAGATCATCAATTCTGACATAAACTCTATGTGTTCTACAAGTGAAAAATGTAGAGATATGTTGGATAACCTCGATGTTTATCTTGAGGTGAAGGAAGTGCATAACAAAATCGAAATGTTCGAGAAGGGCAGTATGTCCAGATTTGATAAATGTGAACTGCTAAAAGCAGTGAAAAATCAAGCCGATTTACTTGATGTGAATATTGCAATTGACAAACTAAGAATGCAACGTATTGAGAGATGCAACCAGAATTATCTTAATGATAACAAGCAGAAAATGTATAACGATGACTACAACAATGACTTCAAACTCAGTAAACTACTATGGGTTAAGTACAGTTTTATTGATCCATGCATTGTTCCTAAATGTGTCTTCCATAGTGGCCAGTTTCCCAAAAAAATAACTGAAAACAAAAAATTTGTTAAATCTAATACAACAAAAATTTTGGCCCAGCCTTCCAGCAGCAAGAGTCTTGCCTCTAAAATTAATCGTTCATTGATTGATAATTGTGATAATGTGCATGCAAATACTATTCTGAATACTGAAAATTTTAATCTATCCGAATAATGTTATTTGTGCCAATTGTGTTAATGCTGGTAATGACAATATTTGCAACAATGTAACTGTGAATGAAACAGCGAATAATATGTGCAATAAATCTTCTCAACCATATCCCAATATTAATAAAAATAATGAAATTGTTAACTTTTCCAACAAACCTAATAACAAATCATTAAATATTTCTGAACCACTCAACCCAAACTCTAATAATATCAATAATGAAACTAATATTTCAACCAATGATAAGAGAGAAAAAAGAAATTTTATAGATGCCGACAGCTTTACTCACCCTAAAGAGGTGGCCATTCTAAGTTCCCCCCTCTGAGAACTCCAGCTTTGGAAGCACTTTTGATTGTTTGCATGCGCCTAATGTGAATAACATCAATGCAGAAGACCTCCCTGCTGCTCAGCCTGTTCGCATCATTCCTCCCCCTCCTATATTCGTGAAATTCACGTCAAATTACACTGAACTTATCAAATTAATTAAAGAAAACATTGATAAAAATCTTAATACAAAATTAAATGGAGTATACTTAAAAATGTTCCCATCAACCCACATAACCAAATGACTTCTTACTAAATACTTAAACGACAATGAAATAGAATGTATCATCATTCCGAATAAAAAAGGTAGACCATTAAAAGTAGTGATAAAAGGTATTCCCCCCAACACGGATGCAGAAGAAATTGCAGAGGAGCTCAATGAGGTAGGCTTTGACGTGGAAAGCGTCGCTGTTATGAAAAAGCATCGTAAAAAAGAGCCAATCCCCTGTTTTGTGGTAGCTATCAGGAAATCAAAAGACTACGTAAAAATTTATGACATCACATATTTAAGACAGTTGGTTGTAAAAATAAAAAGATATGAAAACCGAACCCCCCTGCAATGCTGGAATCGTCAAAGCTATGGCCACAGCTCATGTGTATGTCACCTAAAGCCCAACTGTGTCAAATGTGGAAACCAACATTCAACCCGCGACTGCGCTCATGAATTTTTAGAAAAACCTCGCTGCTGCAATTGTGGAGGGCAGCACACTGCCTCATATGCTATCTGCCCCAAAAATCCTATGAAGAAACGAAGATCAATTCAAAACGGAACCTTCTCCGCCAACGACCAAACCATCAGGCCTAATTTATCTTATGCAGGAGCAGACTCAACAAACCAACCTAATAACCCATTCGCTCCCATCACACAACTGAATTCAAATTTTCAGCCCTCTGGCTTTCCCCCTCTCCCTAATATTTTCCATAATATTCTTCTATTAGTCTCAGAAATAAACCAAATTTTTTAAGCCTTCCCCATGTTGTTAAATTCTCTAGCATTATTACAATACCAAGAATACCCAATCGACAAGCTGCATACATTTCTAAAGGCTTTAGGCACAAATCAATCCACAAACAATAATGCCCCACAAAATTAATAACTTAAAAATTATGTCCTGGAATGCAAACGGAATCAGGAGTAAAATGATAGAATTAATGCCATTTATCAATAATCAGGTATCTGATATAATACTTTTTCCAGAAACTCACCTGCTGGCCACCCAACCATTCAAAATACCCAAATACAAGATATATAGACACAATCGCCCCAGCGCAAGAATTAGAGGTGGAACTGCCATTGAAATTAAATCCTGCACCCCCACTCGCTCGCACCTAACCCCACACTCCCTTATAGTGAAGCCACAACTGTCATCATCGCCCCTAATACAAAGAATGAAATTGCAGTAACCTCTTACTACACTCCCCCCAATCCTAGCCCCCTCTTTACTACTGATATTGAAAACATAATGGCTTCAGCTAACAGTAATATAATTGCAGGGGACTTCAATGCAAAACAATAGACTTGGAACTATCCATATAGTAATGCCTCCTTGGAGTTATTTTATACTTACTTCCCTCCTTTGAGTTGACATTTATAGCCCAAGGGTACTTATTATGCTGCTGTATCTACCAATTGCTTCAAAGTAATATTTTTGTGCTTCTTAATACTAAAGAATATTTTTACAAAAGTTTAAAAAATAATAAGGAAATATTTCCCTATATTAAGAGTGTTCCCAGCAATGATTAAAAGATTCACTTGTGAGCTCTTTAGGTAAACCTTTTCACTATAATATGTAAGAATATTCCTTATTTATTAAATACTAAAGCATTTGATATAAAGCTGTTTTTCTACCTACCTGCCTTCTTTGAGTTGACATGTTTAACCCATGGGTATTTATTATCCTGCAGTATCTATCAATCTTGCTTTAAAGTAATATTTTGTTTTCATTTTAAAGCAAAGAATATTCTTTCGACAGTTTAAGTATTAAAGAACTATTCCTATATTTCCATACATTAAGAGTGTTCCCAGCGATGACTAAAAGATTTGCTTGGGAGCTCTTGAGGAAAACCCTTTCAATATATATTATGTGAGAATATTCTTCATTTAAAATACTAAAGCATTTGATATCATTTTTTTCTTCCTACCTGCCTACAAGGAGTAGACATGTATAGCCCTTGGATATTTATTATGATGCTGTATCTATCAATCTTGCTTTAAAGTAATATTTTGTGTGCTTCTTAAAAGCAAAGTATATTCTTACTTAAGTTTGAATATTGAGGAAATATTCCCCTATATTAAGAGTTTTCTCAGTCATGATTAATAGACCCCCTTTACCCTCTACTAATCTTTATTTCTGATTTTAAAAAGGAACGCTAATTTAACTTTCAGATGCTTTTTTGATGTAAATGTTTATAGAAATAATGTTTTCGCGCGATTTTATTCCCTATGTATAAAACGCAGCATATCTTGCATCAATTTAATTTTGAATTTTATAAAGTTCTTCATTTTTAACTCAATTTTAAATTTATGTTTAATCAACAACCAAGTTTTTACAGATATTTCGAAATTTCAAAAGCACGTTCATTTCTTTTTAAATACCACAAACTCAACTATGAACTCCACTCTTTTCCTCTTTTGAGGTTAATTGTTTATTTAACTTTCAATTATATTGATATACATGGAATTCAAAAATCCAATTCATGCATTGATTTTATGAGGTTATAAAATCCAACTACTGAGAGAGAGATAATTCCCTTATTAAGAGAATCAAAAATATTCATTAACAGCTATTTTCTAAAGAGCCTTGATTTTATTTTTATTTTTATTTTCCACTTCATGTGTGAATTGGGGGAAAGGCATTGGTAGACAACACTGCAAAATTAGCTTCAGTATTCCTAATTCAAGAAATTTTTTTATGCTGTCTTGAAATCTGCTGTCAATCATTCGCATTGTTGTCTTTGGCTTAAAAAGTGTTATCAAGGAATTAGTAATAAGCTTCATAACATTAAATCAAATTTGTCACCCTGGAGGTTAAATCTTAAGACGTTGTGAAGTTTTATTGACAAGACTTCTCTCTCTCTCGAATGGAACATACACGTGTGCCCCTGACTCAAAAGTATTTGCTCTCTTAATAGCACCCCCTTCCCAGAATGTTACTATTGTGGTGAGAAACTGAATGTGAAATCCTTTTTGATTGTCTGTACTGCTCTTAATGGGCATCGAATAAAATGGTTTGATTCAAGTAACATTAAATTGGAATTTTCAATAAACGAAATTCTACACTCAAGTCTCTTCATATATTTAAAAGGCATTGCAATTTTTAATTTTTAGTTACCTCCTTATTATAGTTTTCATAACTTTGTTTAAAATCTTTTTTTCTAACTCACCTCAATATTCTCAATTAGTTGTAATTCAGTCATTTATTAAAGTACTTAATTTTATCAACGATTAACTGTTTTCGATGCAGCTTATACCATCTGAGGACCTTGCTGCTGTTGAAACAAAGGCTTGTGAATGCTGTTATTACAATGCATGGGTGATTTTAAATTGCGTAATATAAATACAAGTTATTTTATCACACATCAAAGAATATTCTTATATTAAGTGTCAACTAGAGGATGGTCTGTATTTTTCCACATAAGCAAAAGATTCGTGTGAGGATAAAAAGATTCACTTGATGGCTTTATTTTTTGAAGGATAGCAAGAATATTAAATTCTAATAAGATTCTGATACCCATTATTAATGATACACATGCAGATCTATCTCCATTTGGGATGAATCCTATGAAAGTGCCGTTATAATGTTCGTAAAATATAGTCAAATGTTATGCGTGGAAATGCGTTTCCATTTCATAGAACTTTCTTCACTGAGGTTATTGATAATTTTATTCCATTGAAGATTTCATGCTCTGCTATAAGCGAACGTATTTTGTTTTATTGTAGAATATCTTTCTCTTTTATGTTTGTTTCGTCATTATCAAACGAAAGATCCCAATAATCGGAAATATTCCGTGGGTTTCATCACTTTTTTGTGAAATATCAAGAATATTTCTTTTAAAATTTATATATTGATTTCATTCTGTGCCGTTAATCTCAGTGCAACTCCAGATAGTAATTTATCAATTAGACAATTAATATTTTATTTATATCGATATGATGTTATTCAGTTGTATTGCACATATATGTTGGGAGGAAGTAATGTGTTTAAAGTGGTAAATAAACTTGAGAAAGTATTTTTCCTGCCTCTGAATTCATACATGTAATATGAGAAATTATTGTGTCATCTCATTTTAGCAGCTGAATATTCAGGCTTAATGATTACTTAAATGTAATTTGAGTTTGTAACTCTCCTTAATGTAAACATAATATTCCAGTGTATCATTCTATAATTTGAATACCCGGAAAAAGGAAAACTAAAACTGTAAGCATTTCAATACTGATGAATATTTTATCGAGTAGAAATGTGTGTACTTTACTGTTATCCATAACCTAGATTTGGAAGCTCGAGTAAATGATTATTTTTTCCTTCTATAAAAAATACAAGCAAATAAAAGAAACTTATCCTTATCTTGTTTAGCCTATTATAACAGTTTTTGTCCCGTTTTAAATCGAAAGGAATTTTGATATTCGCTTCAGTGCAGTTACGAATTTCTTCCAATGCATACTTGAATATCATAAATGATAGATCTGAAAGCAGATTCATTTATTATATGAAACAAAACTAATGAAATGTTTTATTTCAACTTTCAATCAAAATAAAGTAAAATATTATTTTAAGTAACAGAAGTTAAAAAGGCATTTTGTTTTTCTGATTGATCTGGTGAATTTCTTAGTTGGTCATCTAACCATTACTCGTTGTTTATTAAAATTCTTATTTTATTTTTTAAATTAATTTTACAGTATTAATTTTTTTTACAGATTTCAATGACAGAATATTTTTAATCGATGGTCACTTTTAACCTTCCTTATTTAAGTTTTTTAAACATTAAATCACAAATGTTAAAAAAGAATGATATCGATTATTGAAAAATTAAAAAAGAAATCTAATTCGTCGTTTTCAGCTGAAAATCAAAGAGTTTATGTGAGTCAATTGATTTGAGACTCTAAATATATTTCTCATGTGCTTATTGATTCTTTTAAATTTTACAGATGATTTTTCTGAGCTAATTGCAAATATTTTATACAAGCTTTCCAAAACACATCTTTAAATATGGATAGATGAAAATGTAGATAATTTTCTGATTTGAAATCAAATCATTTATTAATTTTTCCATAGTAAAAATGAAATTGATAATTTCAGTAATCAATCATATATCTAGAATTATTAAATCAATTAAAAGCTCAATAAAGCTTCCAGTAATTATATATTTGTGTCAGATATTATCCTATAATTTTGTCGTATCCTCTGAAAGGATAAATTTTCATTTGCTTTTGCTTCAAGTTGAAAATATCTTCAATCTGCGGTAAAAATTATAATGACATTATCTATAACAAATTATGAAGTATGGTGTTCTCTTGGTATGGTACCAGTTACAAATAAATTTTGGGATTATTTTAAGTATATTCAACATATTTCATCATGAATTATGGAGTATTGTAAAATTGTAAACAATCCCTACACATTTGAAATTTTTGTTAACAAACTAACTTTCATTCTCTTGTGATTAGTATGGATTTTATGCCTATATTTTATTGACAGTTTGAAAGGTTTATCTGCTATATTTTTTTATTCCTTCTTCTGTTCTTTATTATGTGTATATTCAAGATAATGATAACAGATGCCTTTAAATGGAAGAAACAAATGTGCTGTCGTCTCAGTTTTTTTTTAAAATTTAATTTACAGTTTTCAAAAATTATATTCATTAGATAATCAAGTTACCTTATTTATTTCAGTTACATTACTTGAGAGTATTTTCTCGTTAAATATATTTTGATTGTTATTCGAGTTATTTATGTGTGTGATCATTATATAATATAAATTAAAAAATTAAACTTAACACACATTTATTCATGAAGCTTATCTACAACTTTCTTAGTTAAGTGTTTTTATTGAAAATGTTGGAACATTTATAATTTTAGTATAGTGCTAACCTTTATTTTTATATTTTCCTTCCACGTTTCATTAAATGAGATTTCAGGCTGCCATAATGTCTTCTTACAGCTCTTATAAAAATGCATTAAGTGAGAATAGCGCAACAGAAGAATATTACTTTCTTGATTGGTGCTTTGAACCTTTGTAAAGTTTATGCGA
>JAJQOW010000940.1:17500-72925 GCA_037975125.1 Latrodectus hesperus | reverse complement strand
TATTTCCTTTTACGACATCATTTACTTAAGTGCAATATAAAATTCTGATTTAGGACTTAATCAAATTTTTAGTTCAAAATAAATGCTATTTTAGCTATAAATGGTATTGAGTTAGTGGTACAAATATATTCATAAATTATGAAACGTATTATATATCTGATTAATATTTAATTTACTTTTTGCTGAAAACATGAAAACCATTTATTTTTCATAAAATACAATGCAAATATTTCATAAAGAGCTTTAACCGTGAAAATGTTAATAATAAATTATTTCTTGAATACTTTTCCGCAAGTATTCAGTGAGGTGAAGAATGTGGCACTTTTATAGTGCTCTTCTTACATTCATTAAAAATAGTCATTGACATTATCTATTAATTTTTCACGAGATGAAATTAATTGTGAATTACTATTCAAAGGCTTACGTTTTATAATTACTGTTTAATTTTTCATTTTGTCTCGTGGTCAGTGTGCCTGACTGCGGATAGGGAGGTTCTGGGCTCGTATCCCGGTTCGGGCATGATTTATTTTCGATCTGTCTATCCTGTCTTTACACTTTCCTTGTATGAATGGTTTGTGAATGGTTGCCTACCTTATAAACGTGTTAATATGGCATGTGTGTACTAAGGAATTCGGACTCCACACCAAATTACATTTCAGTTGGAAAAGTGGAGCAGCGCTCCCCATATTGCTAGCCTAGCTGGCACAAGACAACGTTTCCTTTCTATCGACATTCAAATGTAAGGACCTGGATCTTATTCCCACCTATTCGGGCCAAAAATAATATTAAGTTGTGAGCATTTTTAACATTTTATTTTGCATTAGCTTGAAATAGATTGATGCTGCTATTTTTAATATTTAAGTATTGTATTTTAAATAGGAGATTATAAAATTGCGTCCATTGAACCGAATGTAAACACAAATTTTAAAAACACTTATTGCCAAAAACAAACTAAATTGTAATGTTACTCCTATTAAATTATGTCTTCAATTTTAATGGAAAAAATGTATTTATGAATATAATAGTGAATTTTAATTAGAATTGTGCTAATTCATACAAAAATGGACTGATCAAATTTTAACCATTACAAAACAGTCTTATAAACGGAAATTTTACGTAAAATAATAAATTATATTAAAAATTGTGTCCCGGACAAAAATAGCTTGTAAAGCTATCATTGGAATTCCTTAGAATTTTTTTAAATCCCATTCTTTTATTGCAATATTTTTATTTTTAGTGATAAATATATTCGATGCGTTTAATAATAATGCTTAAGCTATTATCAAAATATATACGTTATTCAAAATGTTTTTTACAAATTAAAATTATGCTGTGTATGAAGTCCTTTGAATATTTACTATAACATTTTTCATCCGTATACTTCAATAAAATCGTTTTTTTCTGGTTGAATATTTTCCTGCTATGTAATCTTAACTTACTATTACCAACTTCCTTTATATAAAAGGTTATTTTAATAATTAAAATATATATATATAATATTAGTGGAAGTCATTTAACATTAACCGGGATTGAAACTTGCTCAGGAGGGGGCTGTATAACTACTGGGCTATGGCCATCCAATTAAAAGGAGGTGCTAATTTCAGTTATTTTAGAAATGGTTGGAATTGGAATTTTTACTCTTCCTTATATCGGTAAAATGACAAGATAGTAGAAATTCTATGCTTCATAGCTCAGCAGATTGTTGAAAGATAGTCTTTTTGAATATCTATCACACATTTTTTTAAGATGATTTTTCTTAAACAGTCGTTGGTATTCCTGCGTTATAAGGAAGGTAATTTTGAAAACTATGAAGCATTCAAATGCACATATTGAAAGCTAAACTGAACATCTGTCATCCTGGGGATTAAAATGTAATTTTTCTTCTGATGAGTATGATTATGGGAGTCACATAGGCTAGGAAAAGGGATGTTCGACACCTCGAAGTGGGTGACGTCGAAGACAGTTGTAAGTCATTTGCACAACTGCCGCGTGTTTTTTTATTCGTGGTATGGACCTTTTGTAAATATTCCATCTATGGAGATGCTAGGAATTTTTTCAAATTTTAGCAATTAGTTAATTTGACTCCCCAACTTATGAAAATTAATTCTGAAGATTTTTGATTAGTTTGTCGCTCAACGATCATTTTTTGCACACGAGAGCTAATTAAACCGGGACGTAAAGTTTAAATTGGATTTCGAACCACTACAAACACCCATGCCTAAGGTGGAATGCGAAGCCTCGCAGTTTTTAATCGAAGACAAACCATTTGGTGCCACCTCGCTAATTTTTCTAAAAAGGTGTATGCGATGAATATTTAGATGTGTTGAATTGGTTGTGTTTTTAGGAATCCGTTTACGAAATTCTCTTACATTTAATATAGACAGTAGACATGAAGTGGATGGAGTAAGAGCTTGAAATATAGTATGAAACTAAGAAGAATAGTGATACATTTTACATTTATGATAAATTTGTTACTTTAATTTTATTGAATCTTATCATATTCGAGACAAAGAATGATTTTCATCTCTTTTTAAAAATTGCGTATATTTCACCAATTTTACCATGAATTATTATGTATAACAAAATATAAGTACTATATTGATATTGAATTTAAGTACAATATTGATATATAAGTATAATTTATATTTTATCATGCAGTGGAAGATTCAATTCCGAATGTTATTAAACATTTGAACATCTCTCTGCTTTTCATGAGCCGAGCTGGCAGCCGAATGCTTAGCGATCTTGCCTTCGGTTCAACAGTTCGTGGGTTTGAATCTCACCTTGGTCATGAATGTTTGTAGTGGTTCGGAATCCACTTTAAACCGTAGGTTCCGGTCTAATTAGCCCTCGTGTGCAAAAAATGACCGTTGAGAGACAAACCAACCAACCAAACCTGCTTTTCATTAAGTTTTTTTAATGGATTGTGAGCTGTATTCGCGAATCACGAAACCCGGAAAACTCCCAAGCAGTCACCCAGACCGAACTTAGATTTTCTGCAGGTAAGACTATCTTCCATTGTTAAACATAAGAATCGAATCTGTGACCTTCCATTCCTAATGTCATATTATTGCCATGTCCCGGTGAACTCGAGTAATGACTCTTATCGCAAGTGAAACACAACCAATGAGTAAAAAAACAATGAGTAAAAGTAACAGATTCCAGTCACTCATAAAACAATTAAATTGCCAATATGTCTATGATTTCTTTATCTGTCTCGTGTCATGAGATTCTCAAAAAAGATTTGAACCAAATATAAATACAAAAAAAATTGGTTAACGCTATAACATCCTATTAAACGATTTGAGAATTCGATTCCCGCCTTGGGGTTGAATGTTTATTTTGTTATACGAAATCTACACTTTAACTTGTATGTTCAAGTCTATTTAGTAGTGTGCAAAAACTCTCCTTTGAGCTACAAACGAAACCTTAAACGAAAAATTGACGTAAGTCTACCAACAGTCTCTATGTTCTGGTCAACGTTTCACTACACTTTTCATTTATCTTGAAATATTTTTGCTTTTGAATGAGTTTTATATTTTAATTAAAAATGTTGTTTAATTATTTAGAATCCATGAAGATTATTTAATAATTGTTATTTATTAATATTGTTATTTCTCTCTCTCATATATATATATTTTGATGTCGATTTCAATAAATGAAGGAAATGAAAATGATACTTGAAATTTATTTCCTAGTATTTTGTGTTATACTTTACTAAACTTGTGAAATAAAGAACACATTGTGAGGTTATTTTAATATGTAAATGGAAAATACAATGTAGAGGTGATTATCAAACTAACAAAAACACTTTAGATACATCAAAAATCTTTTATTATAGTGTAAGACCACATTTTTTTCGTGTAATAGAGCTTGGACTCGCTCTGGAATTGATTTATGCAAGTGCTGAATTGTGTAGTGGAATATTGTGTTAATATTGTGAAATTTCTATGAGGGATACTGTAGGATTCCGTATTGAAAACGCTAAAATGACAACCATACTGAAGCTGGTGTGAACTAAGGTATGTTTCCTTGTTACCATCGTGTTCATCAAATATTGATTGGACCACTGCATGAATGAGTACATTAAGCCTATAAAATTTCCTTTCCTGCAGTAAAAAAGTTTGAATCATATGAAAGACCGTTAAAATTTTTCTCTTCTCCTCATTGATTTTTCTAACCAGGGTTACGATTAGTCCAGCAGAAAGCCACGTTACTCCTGGCCATAACATGACAGATCCATCTCCATGCTTGTTGGTTTGAGGGAGACCTTCACTATTATAAACTGGAGCATGTATATTCCTCATCCTGTTGCAGGTAAAAGTTTGAAAGATGATTTGTCAGACAATATTACAGCCATTTATCAATCTACTAGGCTTAATGAGTGTAAAACTATGATAGAGAATGTTTGACATTAACATCTATGATAATGACTTGGGAAGTGCTCTCTGCCAAATGTGTTCGATTCTTAAGGGTGCCTTCCAACTGTAATCGTCAACACTGGAGAATACAGAGGTTGATTGAGCTCTGAGGTAATTTTTGCTGCAGTTCGTATTTTAGACATTACAATCAGCTTCAATACTAGGCGGTCTCTTTCAAGGTGCCTCTCCTCTTGCCTTCGGTTCAACAGTTCGTGGGTTCGAATCCCACTTTGGGCATGGATGTTTATAGTGGTTCGGAATCCACTTTAAACCGTAAGTCCCGGTCTAATTAGCCCTCGTGTGCAAAAAATGACCGTTGAGCGACAAACAAACAAACAATCAAGGTGCCTCTCTTTACATCCTTATGTTTGCATTGCAGAGATTGTCTTGCTGCGCTTGCGAATTCTATCGTGAGATTAGACACCATTCTCTACAAACACCTAAAAGTTAAGGAGTTTCGATAAGTTGTGCAGGTAACATAACAGAAACAAGACGGCCCACCCGAAGGTATACGTCGATAAGTTGACTAATCGTCGGAAGCAATCCGCAAAGTACGAGGACATGTGCTGTCGAGTAGCCGGCACGCACAGCCTCCACCCCATCACCACAACGTGGGCAAAATGCCAGGTGTTATGCAGGTAAGCGTGCAGTAGGTTGTGCAGGTAAGCGTTCGGTCACAGTATTTGAAAAAGAGAGGTTGACATTTTATACTCTTGCAGAAAAATTCATACACATCTGTAATAAATCTACCGCATTACTCCAATTATATATTTCTATTCATTAAAAAATCTGACAACTTTTATAATGCTACCAAAGCACATTCAGAAATATCATTTATTTACAGGTATTTCTATTATTTTGAAAATCACCAGTTTATATATTTCAATACTTTAAAGATCACACAAATGCTTGGAACGTTCAAACCCATTGCAATAGAAATAAATTTTCATCTTAGATATTGGTTCCATTATCAAGCAAATTTTATTCCGAAGGGGTGTTATTAAAAATGTATGTCATTTATATTTAGTTATTTCTAAATTTATGTTTAAAGCAGAATTTAAGGAGCTAATTTTTGAATAGAGGACTCATAATACCAGCGATAAATTAGTTTTTAAGATGGTTAATTTGTATGCTTTAAGAAATTGAATGAAAGCACACATCTCACACCAGAAAACATCTCTACAATTCATTTTACTTAAATAATTTAAAATACATGTTTTACTTCAACACTTCATTTGTAGGACCGTGAACACGAACACCAGCAGGACTCCCTGTACCTAATCCAGGGAGGGTTCTACAAATTTGGGTGGAGTTTGCTGAGGAGAAATAATGAAGCGCCATTAGGGGAGCGCCACCCCTGCCTGTGGTCGCGAGCTCCCAACGCAACAGCTCAAATCAGCGTGGGAGGGTAGTTGCCTCAGTGCTGCCATTGACTGCCTCCAGAGGACAAGTTTATTTAGACTTTGGAACCTAGAATGATTCTTGTGCATTTAAATGACCATGGGTCCTTGACCTGGTTTGTTCTTCAAACGGAAAGTACCAGTGGTGAAATTTTGTTGGTGTCCCAAGTGGCTTAGGATGATCGTTCATCGAAGTTTTGAGATATTGATTCTACTTCATTGGTTCTTAATCCTTCATCATCGTCGTGTTTGAGATTATTATCTCCCTGTGCTCCGAGAGGAATGTTACCAGCGAGATGATTTTGACTTTTTCTTGTGGATGGTGGATAACATTTTTCAACCTTTCTATTCTCAGGTGTTCGCTGGGGGTAGTAAAATGCCAGGAGCTGGTGAGTGGGCACAATGTGGCATTGTGAAGTGGTGGGTCACCCGTATGACCACAGATAAAGTTGTCGCTTGGCAGAGCACCAATTCTAAATAGATAACTCGGGAATGGTCCATGTCCCGTGACGAACAGTGTAATTTGTCTTGGCCAGCATTGGTTATTGGGTTTAACCCTTGGAATTGTATCATGTACCAGGCGACCTGTAGTAGCTTTTTACCTTGACAGTTGCCAGGTTTGAATGGCCTTTGTTTTGAAATTCTTTTTGTGGAAAGATCTTGAGGTGGGCAAATCTATTTTTGAGGTTCGGTCGATGTTGTAGCTTCTTTTGCCAGTCTGTCGGTGGTCTAGTCCGACGTGCGCTTTAACCCATCCGAGATGTAGGTTGTTGGTGATGTTGATCTCTCGTTGGATTTCACGAGCCAGTGGACTTGCTGTGGTGGGCTTTCTTATGGCCATGAGGGCTGCTTGGCTCTCTGACCATATGCGGCTTTTCTCTGCTTTTGTCTTTGCCCAGGTTACAGCTTTTAGGATGGTATACAGTCCCCCTGAAAGACAGTGTTATTTGAGTTGAGCCTGAATTTCTCGGAGTAGATGATGCTACCATCTAAGATAGCTACAAATACGGCTCCTACATTATTTTTCATTTTGGAGCCATCAGTATATATCTGACAGATGCTCTAATCCCTATTTGAGTGTTGATCATTTCCTAGACTGATGTAGTTGTGTACTTGGAAGTTTCCTGGGGGGATGGTGAGCTTGGAGATTTTTTTCTTCAATAAGGTCTGTGCAGGTTCGCATTTATAAGACCATGGTAACCTAGTGATTGGGGCATCGGCCTTCTGTCCGGAAGGGCAGAGTTCGATTCCCAAAGCTGCCAAAAACTTACTGAAAACATGCGATATACGTGCACGTGTTAAATCTGTGGAATTGAATGTTCTGTGGTCGATCGTTGAGCCATGCCTGTAATGATTATTTTTTTAAATTTAGATTATTTTTCTTTTTTAATTGGTTCGGTTAGCCACTGACCGTCTATTCACTTATGTAAACAGCTCTTTTATAATATGTATCGCTGCTTAACTTGTCTAGTGGTCAGTGTGCCTGACTGCGGATAAGGAGGTCCTGGGTTCGAATTCCTGTTCGGGCATGGATGTACTTTCTCTCTCTATCCTGTCGTTGTCCCTTCCTTGTATGAATGAGGTGTGAATGGGTGTCTACCCTATAAACGGGTTCCTATGGTATGTGTACTGAAGAAGTCGGACTCCATACCAAATATGGTTCAGTTGGATTAGTGCAGCAGCACACCCTATATAGCTATCCTAGTTGGCTCACGACAACAACAACATAATATGGATCTTTAGTCTACTGTACTTCATCAAGTAAATGCATTGAACTCTTATTGGCTGTATTTACTGTGACTGTTTTGAGAGAAATTTCCCAGGTTAGATCCATGACATTTTTTATCAACGATAGATGGATATTTCATTTGTTTTTCTGCATTCATCAATAGTATTATTTTTCATTTTCTTTGTGAAAGCTTCGTTGATTATATCCACTGAAGTGGTGTTCGGGAGTTTGTCAGGTTTCGTTGCTACTGGGAATATCTAGTCTACTAATTGTGAACCAGGTAGATATTAATATTACAACAATCGTAGCCATTAGGTTGTTCCCTTCGTGGTGTCCAAGTCTTTCGGTTAAAGTGTGTATTGAAATGAATGCAAGTAAAAAGGATTAATATCTCTGAAGGTAATCTTTTTGGCTCTTGTTTTTAATTTAATATTTAATTAAAAGAACTGGATATTGCTTCATTAGTACATTGTTTTTGAAGATTCAATTCTTTTTTGCTTTTTCAATCGTTGGAAAACCAGAATTATGTAATTTTGAAATGTATATCCCAGTTGTGTGTGTGTGCTAATTCTATAATCTATACTGTAAATTCAATAAGCTCCAATTATATAGATTCTATTTGAATTAATATTGTCGCCAGTAATTGAATAACTTGGTAAAAAAATATTGTGCGCTTTGTTATTTATATTCGTCAAAAAAGATTCCATATCAATAATTCACATTAATTTTCTTGTCAAATTAACTGTAATATGATAAAGATGTGATAACTTTAGTGAATTGTATTGCAAAATTCAAGAGTGCCAATTTTTGAAAGTTATAACAATATGCCTTATATTGTTTAAAATTCATTTAGAAATCTATTGAATAAAAAAATAGAAATTTGATTAAGTTAATAGTTTAAATGTAACTGATTTTTAAAATCAAAGAGCAAAATAATTATTAATGTGAACGAGTTATTGGGCATACAGATATTAAACCAAATTATTAAAGTTATAAGCGATGTTAGGAAACTTGATTTAAGTATTGAAAAATATTATCATAATCTCCTGGAGAAAGTACGATTAAGCAATTGTTTCGAAAACGGATTATATAAAGAAGGAATTTCTATATTAATATATTTCAGTTGTGAAACTGAGCTTTGATTTTTCATAACTTTACATAAAATTTTGTATTGTGAACTTATCAGTTGTAAGATATTGTTAAAACTGTACATATATAGTTATGTTAAAATAAATTCAAATTTTATAATATTCCTCGAAAGCTATCAATCACCATGAGTGTTATACATAGTTACAAAAATTTATTGAGGATAAACATCTGCTACCTACTGAATAAACTTTTCATTCTATTTCGCAGCCAAAGTTTCGTCTGCGGTTGAATTGAGAACAGATGTTCGAAATAGGAGAAAGAACTTTTACGTTTGGATGTTGATCTTTTCCTTACTTAAAAATTTGGTTTTGCTTCAATTTAGAATTTTGATTAAAGCATTTCTATTAACTTAAACGTAATTAATGCTGAGTTAAACTATGAATAAGTAATTAATTCAGTGTCAAGTTGCCCATACCACGATGTGGTTTAAACGATGAAACACAATTCGCACACGCCCAGCTGACAGCCGAATTGTTAGTGCTCTTGCCTTCGGTTCAACAGTTCGTGGGTTCGAATCCCACCTTGAGCATGGATGTTTGTAGTAGTTCGGAATCCACTTTAAACTGTAGGTCTCGGTCTAAATAGCCCTCGTGTGCAAAAAATGACCGTTGAGCGACAAACAAACCATTCGCACACAATCCAGAACCCTGCAAATTTCAAGAATGGAAACCAATTTTATAATTCTAGGTATGTATGTCCGCTTGTAGCAGTAAAGATTGTATGATGTCTAATACCCCATTCTTATTGCATTCCCTTAGATTTATTTAAAAAAAAACGATAATTACTATGCTTTTCGATTTTTGAAAAAAGCATGGTTATAATGCAGAATTGCGAGTATATATTTCCGCTTTCATTAATACGCCGTTTATCGAATTGTATTGAAAGTGGATGAAATGAATTCCAATTTCAATATTTACTAACAGATTAACTAAAGGGAAGTTTCAAATGCTCCACATTCGATTTGCTATCACTCATGAAAACCAGATTTCGTTGGGTAGAGGAGCATTTTAAACAAAACAAAGTAAATTATATTTGTCGTTAAAATGTTAACGTAATCTTGAACTAAATCACAGATTTCCTTGAAATCTGAGCGAGCACTTTTACTGGAAGCTAATATTCTCAAAAATTGGCGCGTGGATCCGTTGGCTTGTCGTTCTAGTCACATGTAATTGCCTATTAATCAAATTAACACTAACCTATTGATGAGATTGAATATATTTAACATCTAGCAATTTTTTTAACACAAATTGTTCTTTATTTTAATTATAAAAATAACATAAAATCATTAAAAATCAACTTATATAAATCAGAAATTTGAATATTCATCTTATTTTCCATTTGAGTAAATTATACTATTTTTAGAGACTCAAATTTTCCATTCTTACTTTTATGTTTTTGTTAAGAATATACTAACAATGAAATAATTTCAGTTGAATGAATCATCCGAAAACAGTTTACTAAGTAAAAGAATTAATACTGAAACTTAATTTTTACTTTAAAACTTAGAGATTTTTAGAATATCAGAATTTTTTAAATACTTAAAATGCAAATTTACTTTTCAAAATCTGAGTTTTCAGCTGCCAAAGTTAATAATTCTGAAATAAAATTAAGAGTAATTTAATTTAATACGGAATTTTTAAAAATATATGCTTCCAATTTTAAAACATAAATTATTTGTTGTTTTTATTTTTATCTTCTGTACGGAAAAACAATATGCAAGTAGAACAAAAAGTTCGGATAAAAAGCTTTGTCAATAATATTTTTATTAAGTTTCTTTTTAAAGTAGTCAATACGTGTAAAGCTTTTTATTTTCAATATAAATTTTTTGCTTACTTGTGTATTTGTCGTCTTGTGAAATGTAATTCAAGTTCACACATTCTTCAATTCACTGTTGCGCATTCATTCATACGATAATAAGTGCTGTATTTTTGTCAATGAATATGTGCATTTATCTAAATTTCGTTTTCAATATTTACAGGGTGGCTTTCCAAGACAGCGGTAAAAATTATAATAATTAAAGTAGAAATGTGAATAATTTAAAAATCTATATATAATTAACAAGCGCCAAAATTATAATTATCAAAAAATCAATCAGAATTTTAAAAATATTTAAACTTATTCCATAATAATTTATGATTTATGCAATTAAAATAATGAGAAAGTACATTTAAGTAACATTTAAGAAAACAATGTGTGGATTTAATGAATATATTTACATATATTTTTTTTACAGAATACGAACATCTGTAAATGTGGTAACCATTTTGATGAATTAACAGGGTAAGTTACTTGATTTTTTTGCACTAATTGTTTTATTTGTGCAGAGTTAAATAATTTACTTTTTAACATAAATTAATGCTAGCAATATTGAGATGATGAAGTATATTTGAAAACTTAATTTTTCTAAATATATATATATTTTAAGGTATCAAAGATCTTTGTGTTTTTTAATATGAACTTTAGAAAAACTTCAATGAAAATTTGAGAGTTAATTCTAATTTTCCGATATTACTAACAATTAGCTTCTAGATTTTCATGCATTTTTATAACATATTTTGTTTATTTGTGAAATAGAAGTTCTTCAAAAAAGAATTTCTATTTTACACTTTCAAGCTTTTTGTCTTGCGTTTTATTTTTCTTACAATAGATTGTAATTAAAATTTTACTTAAAGTGATTTACCCAAATTGCAAATGTGAAATACTGATTGTGGCAGGATCGAGTAATTTTAGAAGTCAAACTGATGCTCTTTCTATAAAATGTTCAACGAGTTTCTTTAGTCTATGAACCTTTTTAAATGAAGTCTTTATTGAATCTACTTTTGGTAAAAATCTAAGGTGATGCATGAAATATCTGTTTTATTTATTAAACAACAGAATAAGATAAGAAAATTTGTTTTTATCCTGTTCTGTTAATGTAAAAAAATATCTGTTCAACTCCCCCAATCTGAGCTTAAAAATATAAATAATATAACTGTACTGATAGTATTTAAAATAACTTTATATATAATATTATACATAACTTTATATACATAATATTATATATAAATAAAATAAATGTTTATAATTTTCTACAGCTTTGTACTAGGCTTGTTATTCATATTACAATAATTTGCTTACTATTGCTGCAAATCAATTTAGTTTATTAAAAGGTAGAGTGCATTTTACTTGAATAAAATTCAATAATTGTAAATAATTATGCATCTTCAAAATTAATTTAAGCTTCTATGAAAATTTGCAACAGCTAAAAATATCACATTTCTAAATGGAGGACTTATTCTTATTCATAAATGCATGTTACTCTCTAAATTTGATTTAACTGTGACTATTTAAATTCATTAAATTCAAAGTTTAATATAATTCTACTCTAATGTTTTCATTCAATTTTTTATACAAGTGATTATTAAACAAGAAAAAATGAAAATGTGAATGAAAAAAATGAAATTTTAAGCAGAACATACGTTACGTTATATTCTAGAAAATTCAGAAACGCTTGTGAATGTTTTAAACAGAAAACGTAAAGTAGCTTTATGCATCTTTATTGAAAAATGGTTTAAAACATGATTAAAATTTTAATTTTTAGGTATCAAAAATTCAAATTTACAAAATTACGTATTTCTGAATTCCAAATTTTAACCTTTTAATTCACATTGTAGATTTTCTAATGATCGAGGGCTTTTAAAAGGGGTTTTATTATTCATTTCGTAAATTGCCTTCCTAGAAAGTTTTTCATAAATAGAGGACGATTTTCCCATTTCGAAATGGTGGAAACCCTGAAAACTCATGAATAATCATCCCAAAGATGTGAATTAAAAAATTAAATTTATCTTACTTCATTCGCTGGAATAGAAATCAAAAACTTTCGTTCAAAAAGTTTCCTTTTAGAATACAATGAATCTTACTGAATTCAACCTTAATACTTTTCAAGATATTAAAATTTGTAATAAAAGCATTTCGAAACTACAAGTATTTGTTTAAATAAAATTATTTTTTACGCTGAAATTTTGTTAGAATTTGAATTGAAAACCACTAAATGTAAAGGAATGAAAATTATACCAGTTATTGATAATGCTAATTTTAAATGATTATTATGTTTCATTTGAAAAATTTAAATAAATTTCAAAAGTGTTAATTAAAAATAAAATAGCCGGATTCGAACTACCTGTTGAATAGCTTATAAAGTAATTTCATTCGTTGAAAAAGTTTACAATAGAAATTATAGCTGCAAAAACTTGTACATACAGTTCTTTGCCGTACTTTGAAAGTTGTCATGTCTGCTCAATTGCTGAAGCTAAGAAAAATTAAAAAATATACATACTCTTTATTTTATATTAAAAAGTCAAAATTTCTGAGGAAAAATTATCCTCTTTTAAAATATGATTTTATTAACTGTAAAAATCGTATAAGTATTGCGCTTTCCATTATGAAACAAAGAAGCAAACAATTGCAGTGTGAGTAAAGTGTTCTTGTATCATTGACAAAAACCTAACAAACTTCTTAAAGAAAATGGACTTCGAAAAAATCGATACCTTATTACACATCTCTATTTAAACCATCAATGATAAACACCCGCAATCATAATATGAAAAACATCTTACACAATACTAAGCATAATACTGTTATTTTTCTTAATCACAGTTACGTCAAACAAATACTAAACTTCAACTGGAAAATATCTCTGACAAAAGAAGGGATATAAACAGTAGAAAGGGTAAAACGTTTGCCTTCGGTACAACAATTCAACTACACAAAATCACACCGCGGGAGTGGAAGTCTGCAGAGAATCTGGATCCATTTAAAATATAATAAAATATTCCTTTGGAAGCTCTTTATGAAAGAAATTGCAATGACATGTGGAAGAATATTCTTAAAACCTAAACAAACAAATCAGTTAATAATAACTATTTTGTATAAAAACTAGCCCCATGCTGTTCACCTGTTAGACCCATGGGGAATATATTTTGCTTGTTGTATTCTTATGAACGTCAGTTAATGTAATAGATATTATAAAAAAGAATATTCTTTATGTAAGTTTAAATATTAAGGAAATATTTTTATATTTCCTGAATTCAGAGAGTACTTCCAGCGATGATTAAAAGATTCGCCTGGAAGCTCTTTAAGAAAGAAATAGCAATGAAATATCTAAGAATATTCTTAAATATCACAAACAAATCTATTACTAATAACTATTTTGTATAAAAAACTGCCTCCATGCAGTTCGCCTGTTCAAGCCATGGTGAAAATATTTTGCTTATTGTAATCTTATGATAGTCATTTAAAGGTAATAGATATTATAAAAAAGAATATTCTTATGTAAGTTTAAATATTAAGGAACTATTTTTATATTTCCTGAATTCAGAGAGTACTTCCAGCGATGATTAAAAGATTCGTCTGGAAGCTCTTTAGGAAAGAAATTGCAATGAAATATGTAAGAATATTCTTAAAAATCCCATTAACAAATCTATTATTAATAACTATTTTGAATAAAAAAACTGCCTCTATGCAGTTCGCATGTTAAACTCATGTTGAATATATTTTGCATTTTGTATTCTTATGATAGTCATTTAAAGGTAATAGATATTTTAAAAAAGAATATTCTTGTGTAAGTTTAAATATAAAGGAAATATTTTTATATTTCCTGAATTCAGAGAGTACTTCCAGCGATGATTAAAAGATTCGCCTGGAAGCTCTTTAAGAAAGAAATAACAATGAAATATCTAAGAATATTCTTAAATATCACAAACAAATCTATTACTAATAACTATTTTGTATAAAAAAACTGCCTCCATGCAGTTCGCCTGTTAAACTCATGTTGAATATATTTTGCATTTTGTATTCTTATGATAGTCATTTAAAGGTAATAGATACTTTAAAAAAGAATATTCTTGTGTAAGTTTAAATATAAAGGAAATATTTTTATATTTCCTGAATTCAGAGAGTACTTCCAGCGATGATTAAAAGATTCGTCTGGAAGCTCTTTAGGAAAGAAATTACAATGAAATATGTAAGAATATTCTTAAGAATCACATAAACAAATCTATTACTATTAAAATTTTGAACGAAAAACTGCCTCTATGCAGTTCGCCTGTTAAACCCATGGGGAATATATTATGCTTATTGTATTCTTATGATAATCATTTAAATGTAATAGATACTTTAAAAAAGAATATTCTTATGTAAGTTTAAATATAAAGGAAATATTTTTATATTTCCTGAATTCAGAGAATACTTCCAGCGATGATTAAAAGATTCGTCTGGAAGCACTTTAGGAAAGAAATAGCAAAGAAATATTTAAGAATATTCTTAAAAATCACATTATTAAATTCATTATTAATAACTATTTTGTATAAAAAAACTGCCTCTATGCAGTTCGCCTGTAAAACCCATGGTGAATATATTTTGCTTATTGTAATCTTATGATAGTCATTTAAAGGTAATAGATATTATAAAAAAGAATATTCTTATGTAAGTTTAAATATTAAGGAACTATTTTTATATTTCCTGAATTCAGAGAGTACTTCCAGCGATGATTAAAAGATTCGTCTGGAAGCTCTTTAGGAAAGAAATTACAATGAAATATGTAAGAATATTCTTAAGAATCACATAAACAAATTTATTACTATTAAAATTTTGTACGAAAAACTGCCTCTATGCAGTTCGCCTGTTAAACCCATGGGGAATATATTATGCTTATTGTATTCTTATGATAATCATTTAAATGTAATAGATACTTTAAAAAAGAATATTCTTATGTAAGTTTAAATATAAAGGAAATATTTTTATATTTCCTGAATTCAGAGAGTACTTCCAGCGATGATTAAAAGATTCGTCTGGAAGCTCTTTAGGAAAGAAATTACAATGAAATATGTAAGAATATTCTTAAGAATCACATAAACAAATCTATTACTATTAAAATTTTGAACGAAAAACTGCCTCTATGCAGTTCGCCTGTTAAACCCATGGGGAATATATTATGCTTATTTTATTCTTATGATAATCATTTAAATGTAATAGATACTTTAAAAAAGAATATTCTTATGTAAGTTTAAATATAAAGGAAATATTTTTATATTTCCTGAATTCAGAGAATACTTCCAGCGATGATTAAAAGATTCGTCTGGAAGCACTTTAGGAAAGAAATAGCAAAGAAATATTTAAGAATATTCTTAAAAATCACATTATTAAATTCATTATTAATAACTATTTTGTATAAAAAAACTGCCTCTATGCAGTTCGCCTGTAAAACCCATGGTGAATATATTTTGCTTATTGTAATCTTATGATAGTCATTTAAAGGTAATAGATATTATAAAAAAGAATATTCTTATGTAAGTTTAAATATTAAGGAACTATTTTTATATTTCCTGAATTCAGAGAGTACTTCCAGCGATGATTAAAAGATTCGTCTGGAAGCTCTTTAGGAAAGAAATTACAATGAAATATGTAAGAATATTCTTAAGAATCACATAAACAAATCTATTACTATTAAAATTTTGTACGAAAAACTGCCTCTATGCAGTTCGTCTGTTAAACCCATGGGGAATATATTATGCTTATTGTATTCTTATGATAATCATTTAAATGTAATAGATACTTTAAAAAAGAATATTCTTATGTAAGTTTAAATATAAAGGAAATATTTTTATATTTCCTGAATTCAGAGAGTACTTCCAGCGATGATTAAAAGATTCGTCTGGAAGCTCTTTAGGAAAGAAATTACAATGAAATATGTAAGAATATTCTTAAGAATCACATAAACAAATTTATTACTATTAAAATTTTGTACGAAAAACTGCCTCTATGCAGTTCGCCTGTTAAACCCATGGGGAATATATTATGCTTATTGTATTCTTATGATAATCATTTAAATGTAATAGATACTTTAAAAAAGAATATTCTTATGTAAGTTTAAATATAAAGGAAATATTTTTATATTTCCTGAATTCAGAGAGTACTTCCAGCGATGATTAAAAGATTCGTCTGGAAGCTCTTTAGGAAAGAAATTACAATGAAATATGTAAGAATATTCTTAAGAATCACATAAACAAATCTATTACTATTAAAATTTTGTACGAAAAACTGCCTCTATGCAGTTCGCCTGTTAAACCCATGGGGAATATATTATGCTTATTGTATTCTTATGATAATCATTTAAATGTAATAGATATTATAAAAAAGAATATTCTTATGTAAGTTTCAATATTAAGGAAATATTTTTATATTTCCTGAATTCAGAGAGTACTTCCAGCGATGATTAAAAGATTCGCCTGGAAGCTCTTTAGGAAGGAAATTGCAATGAAATATGTAAGAATATTCTTAAAAATCACATAAACAAATCTATTAGTCATAACTATTTTGTATAAAAAAACTGCCTCTATGCAGTTCGACTGTTAAACCCATGTTGAATATATTTTGCTTATTGTATTCTTTTGATAGTCATTTAAAGGTAATAGATATTATAAAAAAAGAATATTCTTATGTAAGTTTCAATATTAAGGAAATATTTTTATATTTCCTGAATTCAGAGAGTAATTCCAGCAATGATTGGAAGATTCGAGTGTAAGCTCTATAGGAAAGGTACTTCAATTTAGTAAGTTAGAGTGGTATTAAAATAAAGGAAATGATATTATGACAGTTGTAGTAGTTAGTGTAGCTTTAGTAGTTGTAATTAAAATTTTTACAATTTTTACTTTTTGGAATTAGGATTTTTTGAAGGATTTACATAACTGAATATTTTTAACAAATTGTAATTTTTTGGCTTTCAAAAATTCCTTTACTAGGAATTTTTGAAAAATCTTAAAAATAATTATTCACGATTATTAAAAACGAATAACCCATTGGAAAATTAGAGTCTATCTAAATTTTCCTTAAATATTTTGAGATTACACAATAAAAGAAAGATTGATTTAACTTTATTCATGAAAAAATAAATTTAATGTTAGATTTTATTAAGAATACCAGAGCCTACAATGTGATGTCGTGACAATGTTGTATGTCATATTTTGCATACTATGTTTTTAAGTTAATTTGTGGGCAAATATTTCGTATGAACTTTCTAAATTGCATAATTAATATTAAGAAATTCTAAGTATATTTTTCCGATTTTGTTTTTATTGCTGCAAATTTTTATAAATTAATGAAGATGAAAAGTTCTATAAGCGTATTTTTCTAGAAATTTTGCTAATGCATTTTTTAATTTTAGAATTTAATCAAATTCAGTGCTAAAAGGGGAAAGGAAGTCTATTTTTTATTGTTGACATTACCATCTTTGTCCCAAATGTGATAGATTAGAGAAACACACAGAGAGAGAAAGGACCCTCAATGTGTGCCTGAGCCAGGATTCGAACCCGGGAGCTATTGCTTCAATGGTAGGGATACCAACCTTTTCGTAATGGGTCTACTATCACTTTTAAAATTAATTCAATAAAAGGCTCTCTTAATATTTATGAATAATATGGCCGAGCTGGCAGCCGCGAATGGTTAGCGCTCTTGCCTTCGGTTTAACAGTTTGTGTGTTCGAATCCCACCTTGGGCATGGATGTTTTTATGATTCTGAAATGTTTTTAAGCCGTAGGTCCTGGTCTAATTAGCCCTCGTCTGCAAAAAGTGACCGACAAAAAAAACAATCAACCATTATCAATACAATATGAGTATTCTATATATCTATAAATAGCAGTTTCCTCCAAAACAATACTAACTGATAATTTTTAGAGTCATTAATTTAAATTGGGTACTATACCAGCTGTTACCATATTAATTCATACCCTACTAGCAAAATATATAATTTATTTGTGTTTTTTGCTTAATATTATTACATAGTACATGAAAAATATTTATATGTATATTTCTCATGCGTAACCATCTTATGGGCTGCTACTTTTCCATTAACAATTTAACTTTCGTCCTTTTATGAATAGTATAGACTTTATACATGTATTTAATAATCGGAAAGGCTTATTTGCTATATTTTGTCATTCATTTTTATTTGGTTATAATATTTGAAAAGTATACATATCAACAGTGCCTTGAATTTAGATATATTGTCTAAGATTCCTTTAAGGGAGAGAAGTGGAATTCACTGGCATTTTCAGCTCTTGATTCAGTTGGCAGTTTAAATAAACAAATTACTTATTTAATAATTTATTCCGGTTTCATATGTTGAAATAGTTTTTTCGAGAAATAAATTTGATTGTCATTAGTATTTATATGAAATAAATTTAAACGTGTGTAAATAAATTCATACTTATTTATAGAACGTTTACTTATTTACTATGTATACTTCCTTAATATTTTGTTCATAATTTTAGAGATAGTAACTTTCATGTTTTTAAATTTTTTTCCATGTCTCTTTGGCTGAGATTTCTGAGTACCACAGAACCTTCCAAGAGCTGCTGTCGGAAAGAGATCTCGTAAGTGAGGTTACAAGCTTTTTCTTTTTTTTTTGGAATCTAATTTTTTTATGATTTAATAACATAAATTGGCATATCATCAATCTGCTACATTCTGTTTCTGAGATTGACCATTCTCAAATATTTCCTTCTATAATAAATCTTTTTACAAAAAATACTTCATGTGCATATAAATTTTATATTATCTTCTGATTAACTATAGCCATTTTTAGTATAATTGATTTACAAAGGTAAGGTTTTATTTTGAACGGATTTTTTGTATTTAAATAATTTATTTAAGAGTTATTATGGATGAAGTTTTTCTTACATCAATAATTTCATTTTTTTAAATTGTTAATAAAAATCATTGTTAATAAAATATTCACTCCGCAAGTAATTCTATACATGAATACATCTACTATCAAATCGGCTTACTTAAGAAACAAGAGGATTGAGAATGATAAAATGATAAATATTATTTTTTAAATTCATCTTTAAATAAAATTTAAAAATGCGATATAGTCTGTTCTTCTACATGTGTATCTTTTATCTAGTAACTTGTTGAAAGTATAAAACATTTAGCATTTAATAGTGAGAGCGGACTTCTCCACCCCTCATTAAAAAAACTATTTAAAAATAGTCTTATACACCAAACCCTTTAAATACGTCTTAAAATTAAAATACAGTATTTTTTGTACAATAAGATACCTATCAAAAAGAATCAAACTATGATTCATTAATAGATAACTGAAAATTTTTATAATGTAATACTTGGTTATAATATATATATATATATATATATATATATATATATATATATATAATATAGTGTGTGTGTGTGGGAGGGGCCAAGGCGTAATTAACTAATTAAAAATTCTTATACAAAGCCTAATATTTAATTAGCATGTATTTACAAATAAAAATATATACAAGTTTGAGATATTTACAATTAATCCTCTTAATAGAATGAAATTTAAAGTTCAAGTTTAAAGTTATTGGGGACAGGAGCAGTCGTCTTGCTGCTATCAAAAAGGAACGTCTTCGCGTCTTTTAGATAATTTCTCTTCTGCCCCGCTCACTGGGGAAGCTGTTGCGCCTCTCGAGCTCTTTCTCAAGTGGGCACTTGAAATAGTGACGTCGGCTATTAAGTGGTTCACCCACCACAGTTCGGCCGTCCTGAAATCGGCTGGCCCTCCAGACGACACTGCAAATACATAAGAAAAGAAAAACAGCAAAACAGGGAAAGAAACAAGCAGAACAGAATAATTCTCTGAAAAGAAACAAACTTTATATTCATCTTCTTAGATCTGAAATAAAGAAATGAGTCAGTATATCTTTTAGCTTCATTATAGTCAGTTGGACTTCCGATTATCCTTCAGCACAATTCAACTTTAATTTAACTCCAACTTGCATAACATCCTCGTCTTTTGGCATACTATACCAGGGTTTTAGAATTTCAGCACACATCGTGGTACCGTTAGGTCCTTCATGACTTCCTTCTTTGATTACATCATAGGTGTTGCCTCCTTTAACTTTAGTAACTCTGTATGGTCCTAAATATTTTGATTTCAGTTTTAAGTGGGGTCCAAACTGAGTTCTCTTAATAGCGACCAAATCGTTAACTCCATAAGATTGTGGTTCTTTTCTTCTTAAATTATACGTTTTCCTGTTTTCTTCTTGGATCTTGGAAATTTGTTGTTTAGCATGTTTTCTGAGTTCATATCTTTGAGCTTCAAAATTAGCTTGAAATTCCTTTTCAATCATTTCTTGTATCTTACTAATACCTCCAACGTTCATCTTCGTACCAAAAAGCAACTCAAAAGGTGTGGTATCTATGCTTCGTTGATATGTTGAATAAATCTTCTGCTGCAGTTCGTTCGTAAGTTTATACCACTGAGCTGGATTCTCTAAAGATAGCTTTGAAAGAACTGATATAATTGTTTGGTTGATCCTCTCAACTTGTCCGTTAGCTCTTGGCAAACCAGTGGTTATTAAATGGTGTTTAATATTCTCTTTAGAGCAATAATCTCTGAATTCACCAGAGCTAAAAGCTGTACCTCTATCAGAAATAATTTGGTAGGGATTTCCAAAGACTGATTTTAGAGTTTCTAATTTCGAAATGACTTTAGCAGATGTTGTGGTCTTCGTAGGGAAAATCCAAACGAACTTAGTAAAAGCGTCAATAATTGTTAAAATATACTTATAATTTTTATGTGTGCTTTCTAAAGGTCCTAAATGATCAGTATGGTATGTGTATAGTGGTACGTCATTTTTATGTAATGGGTGTAATAAGCCTTCTTTCTTTCCTCTTTTGTGATTTACAAGAATATAGTGAACGCAATTAGATATGATATTTTCTACTTTCTGTTTAAGTTTGGGAATGAAATAATGGTCCTCAATGCTTTTTTCTACAATTACTTTATTTAATCTCCGATAATCTATGCACAAACGAGGTGTTCCGTCTTTTTTCTTTACGATTACTACTGGGCTACAATATTCTGAAGAACTGGGTTCTATTATACCTTGTTCTAACCATTCATCTATTTGGGTTTCAACTATCTTTTTCTCTGAAAATGGTAATCTACGGGGTTGATGAGATATAGGCTCATTACTTTTTAACAAAATATCTAATTGAACATTAGTTGATTTTGTTTTATGTGGTACATAACTCGAAACTAATTGTTGCAACTTATATTTAAATTTTTTGGAATACTAGGTTCAATGTTCAGTTCAACTTCATTAAAAGTTAAATCAACAGGTAGAATTGATAAAATATTAATTTCTTTTACACATTGATATTTATTTTTAATTTTAATTCCGTTTTCATTAATTAAGGTTTCACCCTGCATTAGTACATTCATTCCTATGATGGCATCATATGACATAACATTATTTTCAACCACATAAATATCTTCTTCACACTTAAAATTATCTATTTTAATATTTCCCTTAAAATAGCCCAACGGCTTTACAACACATTTACCAAAACCACTTAGAGAAGAATTTAACGAAAATAACTCTACAACATTTAATTTATCAAAGACAGATTTACGAATCAAAGTTACTTGGCTTCCAGTATCTATTAATGCATTAACATTCAAATTATTAATAATTACATCATTCAGTATTGCTTTAACATTAACATTCATTGTTGCTACTTCAGGTTTAGAATTTGTTTCTGGACACAATGAAGCTTTATGTCCAAAATTATTACATCGAAAACATTTAATACCCTTCTCTTTATGTTTACAAAAATTTAGAAATATGATTTTTTTCACCACAATTAAAACAAATTTTATCTTTACGATCATCAAAATCACTGTGTTTCATTTTTCCAAAACCATCATTGTACCTGATTTTATTTAAATTTTCATTCTTAGAATTAACTCTATTACTATATTCATATTTTGATTTCGTTTTATCAAAATTATTATATTTATCATGAGAATTATATTTTGTTTTCGTTTTATCGAAATTATCATATTTAAAATGAGAATTATATTTTGTTTTCGTTTTATCGAAAGCATTTTTACTTTTAACAGAATCACTTTTTATTACTTCATAAACTTTGAGTTTTTCTTTAAATTCACTTAAATTCTTACATCCATACAAAACAATTTTGTATTCTTGTTTATCATTTATTCCATTAATAACATAATGCATTAAGGCAGATTCTTCAATTTTACCGCAATTGCACAACTCCTTCATTTTTAAAAAATACTCCTGCACAGATTCATAATCATGCAGTTTCCTTTTACGCAAAAGCTCATGTAAGTTAGCTGAGTTTATTTCAAACGAAAATTCATCGATCAAGGCTCGTCTCAATTTTTTCCAAGAATTTATTTGTGGTTCTGTCCGAACGAATAATAGAGCATTTCCTCCTAACGATCTTTTAGCCATAACAAATTTTTGTAAGTCTGATAAATTAAATAATTTCGACATATCCTCAAAATGATCAATCCAATTAATTACATTTTCATGTGATTCTGCATTAAATTTAGTAATAGTGCTTTCGATATCTTCATAATTAATATTAACACTTGGAATAACAGTATGTGCATAAAAATCATTTTCACAAACATTTTCATTCTTCTTAAAATAGTCAAATGTACTTTTCTTTTTACTTATATTGCATTGCATTGAAAAATCATTTCTACTTATTTCTTCTTCCACTTCACTTTCCGAGTCAGCAGTTTCCGAATCCTCTTTAGTGTTTTGAGCTAAGAGTTCAAGGTCACATAACAGAGACAAAATTCTTTCTGCGAGCTCTGCTTTGGATCCTTGAAAAGAAATATTTAAAATGTTCGATGCAGTAATAAGTTCGCCAAGCAAAAACTCATTGTTTATATTTTTTAATTTGTCTCGATACTCATTACTTTCGATATCAAAATCAAAACCATCAAAATTTCTAATTCTTTTACGATTTAATCTATCTCTATCATAATCAAAAATCAATCTATGCAAAATTGTGATTTTATCTGCTTTAAAATTTTTCAATGCAACGCTAATTTCTTTTATATCGTTTAATATCATCATGTACTTTGAAAAATGTTCACGTACTTCTCAAAGATGTTCGATGAGGATCCACGTCTTTCTCTCGTTCCAAACCGATACTTAACGTAACGTCTTCTTCTAATGAAAATCCTTCTAACTATCTGATGCGATAATCATTGAAACACAATATGAAATTTTTTGTAATTCAGCTTATCATCTCAATCCCGCTTCTGAGTTTTGTGGGAGGGGGAGTGGCCAAGGCGTAATTAACTAATTAACAATTCTTATACAAAGCCTAATATTTAATTAACATGTATTTACAAATAAAAATATATACACGTTTGAGATATTTACAATTAATCATCTTAATAGAATGAAATTTAAAGTTCAAGTTTAAAGTTATGGGGGACAGGAGCAGTCGTCTTGCTGCTATCAAAAAGGAACGTCTTCGCGTCTTTCAGATAATTTCTCTTCTGCCCCGCTCACTGGGGAAGCTGTTGCGCCTCTCGAGCTCCTTCTCAAGTGGGCACTTGAAATAGTGGTGTCGGCTATTAAGTGGTTCACCCACCACAGTTCGGCCGTCCTGAAATCGGCTGGCCCTCCAGACGACACTGCAAATACATAAAAAAAGAAAAACAGCAAAACAGGGAAAGAAACAAGCAGAACAGAATAATTCTCTGAAAAGAAACAAACTTTATATTCATCTTCTTAGATCTGAAATAAAGAAATGAGTCAGTATATCTTTTAGCTTCATTATAGTCAGTTGGACTTCCGACTATCCTTCAGCGTTCAATAGTGGCGTCGGCTATTAAGTGGTTCACCCACCACACACACACACACACACACACATATATATATATATATATATATATATATATATATATATATATATATATATATATATACGATTTGGAACAAGTGGAATAATATTTACAATTAAGTGACCATCGTTAACAGTATGTAACACTAGTATAGAATCAAGAGTAAGAAGATGATAAAATAAATGTTTTATGATTATAATACATAATATAGTTGTTTATAAATAAATCAGTTTCTTATGTGTAAGTCCGCATCCAATGAGTTAGATGTTTCTGAATATGCCGCAGGATGTCTCTTCTGCAGACAGAATCAAATCCATGAACAATGAGCATCACGATATCTATACATCTTTTTTCCAAAAAGTGCTTGAAAGAAAATGGATGGATAGCATATTAGCAGGATTCTTTAAATGTAGGTGATTTGTGAGGGAGCATCTCAGCAGATAGTGATATAGTTTGATTTGGAGTTTTTAATTCTATTGAAATAAATAGTGAAATGTGACCATAATTCTTTATCATGTAATTGATATATGAATATGTTTGAAAAAGTATTGTTTGAAACTGTAGAAATTGTTTATTTTAGGTATCAACCCTGTGTTCAACCATGTGCCATTGCTCTTGCCATATGGTTAAAGTCTGTTATTTCAATTTTAACTGTAAAGCAGATTTTGGGTATGGCAAGATAATTATTTAGACATTAGTATCCTTTTCTGCCTCTTTTGCTCTTTGATTCACAAACTCTTTCCCTGAGTTCCTGCGTGTGGACACGTATCCAGCTAAATTGAACTCTCGTGTCTTTTGGTACTTGTTGAAGCTATAGCTGTATTTAATGAATTAAGTTTAATTTATGTTGGGGATCACAGGTTGCCATTAAAATTTATAATCTCCCATTACAAAAGGTTACTAAGCAATATTTTGTTTCTTTTGCATGGTTAATGGCTTTCAGGAGCGCCAAAAATCCGGCTTGAAAGATGGTAAGTTTCCTCAATCGAATTTATCATAATCGTGAAAGTCATACTTGGAGCCATCTGTATAATAATTTACAACTGATGATATGTTCTTGGGTGGTTTGATGATGGTCTTCGATGATTGGCTTAAGGGTTGCACAACCTACCGCAGAGTGAGTGATGAATCGTATTTTTATGTACAGGGGCTTCTATGGAACCTGCAAAAAATGTTGATCTCTTAGTGATATAAGGGTTTGAAGCTGAACTGTCAATGTTTTCAGCGCTTCTTTCTTTAATTTGAGGTGTAGTAGTGGTTGTCTTGTCAACACATTTGTATCTGCTGTATATGTAGTACTGTAGCATCTCGTTATGATGGGAATAAAGTAGCACTGACAGAACATGTTCCGGTAGTGGTGTATTTATTAAGTATCAAAACGAATCCCACCAAATCTCAATCAGAAACCCCGACGGCTGTTCCGTCTTTCGCAGTGAACTTATTGCAATTAATGTGGGTCTTGATACGGTTCTTTCTCTCCCTGGGAATGAGGAAATTTGGATTTTGTCGGACAGCCGGAGCGCCATCCAGCATCTTACTAACTGGCACAGAGTCCGTGATAATACAGGAGTAGCTATCTTGGACAAGCTTAGACGACTCTCCTTATCTCGTGAGATTCACTTACAGTGGATCCCTTCCCATGTAGACATTGCTGGAAACGAATTGGCTGATGCCCTAGCAAAAAGAGGTACTGACGAGCCTTTGCTTACTCCGGCGTCTCTTACCTATTCTGAACTATACTCTAGACAGAAAGGCCTTGTTCGGTCTGCATTTGCCATTCCCCCCGTGCACCATTGGTACCAGGGTAATCGTCCTGGCGGATCTCTATCCCCCCGGTGCAGCAGACTGGAACAAACTACAATAACTCGTTTTCTTAGTGGCCACCTAAGATCATTGGCATTTAACAACAAAGAAAAGAAATTTCCAATTTGCGCTAAGTGTTTCAAAAGCCAAGCCACTCCGGATCATATCCTTGAGTGCTTGGGACTCGATAAAGAAGATCTTCTGGAGCGACCATTATTGGTCATTGATTTCCTGAGAGTGTACAATATCATAGACTTGGTCTAGCGCTGCTAGACAACAGGGATCAGCAACAACAACAACATAAAGTAGCACTGTATGCTGGAGAGTTGTGTTATTTTTCTTACAATAAATGAAAGTACCCAAAATGAGAAACAATAGCTGATGATTCTTTCTATAATGGTGAGGTTGCTTGACTTCATTAATTTAATTTTGAGACTTAAGTCTCTATCTGCGATTGCTCTAAGTATTTTACAATTGGTACTACTTTCGTTTTGAATTGAATAGTGTGGGGCAGGTATGATAGTTTATTATCACACCAAGATACATCAAACGTATTTAAACACCAAGATACATCAAAAGTTTCGTATACTTCAGGTTCACTCCATATAATGTTTGGATTGTTTTTGATAGATTTCCTACATTTGCCGATAATCATAGCTTGGAATTTTTGTGAAGAAACGCTTAATTTTATTTTTCACAGAACTCGTGAGAAAATATGCAAGATATCGTTACAATCATAATTGTACTCTTGTATTGTCTTGAACTATAAACAGCGTGTCATGAGTGAATGCAAAAATATCTATGTGTGATGGTTAGTTATGGGATACAATCTTATAAAAGTCAAATTTTCAAAATATTTCAAAAAGTCAAGCCACCGACCGACTTTGTCTACCGTTGAGGACAGCCTCCAGTTAGCTGGATAATGGTTGAATTCCAATCAGAAATAGTCTGCAGTTTTCGGTCTTGTTGGAAACTATAAAGAGTTCTGACAACATTGGCGATGAACAATTCGAGTTTAAAAGTGTTGGTCTCAGACCTGGCCACCAAAGAGAGTCAAAAGCTTGTTCAATATCCAAACCTAGAATAAAGAGTAAATATCTTTTTCTCTATTCCTGTTTATAATAATCTTAGATTTACTAATGGCATGCTCTGTAAACACGTTGGAACGAAAACCAAATTGACTATTGCAGAGAAAATTCGTTTTATGTAGAAGGTACTTCAAGCGATTAATTACTAGTTTTTCTAGTACTTTTTCCACAGCTGCATTTAAGACGAGAAGAGGGAGATAATTTGGAATTTTTGTTCCTTTTTAGAAAAAATAACATTTAGTCAATCTTGAAATGTTTTGGAAAATATCATGTTTTAAGCAGGTATCTAGAAAAGAAAGACGGAATGATGGACAAGTACGAAAGACAAATTTTACCATTGGGTTATCAATGCCATCCACTCCTAGGGCTTAAAAGTTATTGAAATTATTTATGGCCCAGTTAAGGTAAAAGGTGGATCAGGGTCGTTAGTGGGACTTAACGGAAGGGTTCAAAGGATTTGCCTTTGCATGTCAACCTAAGTTGTATCTGGAGGAAAAGAGAGCTTGAGCAAGAAGCAAAAAATTCCTGATGAGTTACATTTATAGGTTTGTGTGAAATTATTTGGCGTATTGAACAGAAGTTGATATTAAGTTGCCTTGAATACTTTATGAACTGCAATTTTTTGCGATATACTAAAATCATTGCTATTTGTACCAAAATTCCTCCATCTGGATAATTTTGCCTTCAAAATTACTAACTTCTAAAATGCTAGTTGCTTTTGGTATTCTGTGTATAGCCCACTGTGTTTTCTGAAATACTTAGAGCATAGGTGTTTTTTGTTTCGTTGTCCGTAATGATGAGTTCCCCTAATTAATCTTTGTTTTATTTGAGTTTCAAATTTTAAACTGCTGTTCAGTCACTGCACGAATAATTGAAACAAATATTGTCTATTTTATCAAACATGTTTGAGTCTTTTGCAATTCTTAAGTTCATTATTTATTGTCTGGAATGAACATTTTATTTGGTATGTAAAATGTTTGATTGACAAATGTGCTCAAGCATATACTGAAGGACATGTTGGTATTTTCAATAAAGTTATAAGAGATGGAAGGTATAAGAAAGCATCAGAATATCATTTGAGTAATACTATCATTTTTTCATAGTTAACAGAGTAAAATTCCTTGGGTAACTCAGCAAAAATTGTTAATTTGAATTCAGTCTATAGAAAATTTTCATTGTATAATTTTGTTTGATTAAAGATTTTATAGTAAAAAGTAATAACTGTTCTGTTACAGATATATAATGCTACGAATAGTACTGGGCTTAAAATGGTTTATTAACAGAAATATCTTTTTCGTTTGCTTTATTTGTGCCTCCGCTATATCGATTTTTTTAATTTATATGCTAGTGTTTATCAGGAGGAATAAATTTCATTAAGTAAATTATATCTTACTTTCTTTTTATCATTTTACCTGTTGTATGCTGAAAACACTGGTCTAAAATTTTCAGTCTCAATTACTGATTAAAATAAGAATTACTGTTGATTAGAATAAAAGGAAATAGTAATCAGATCACTAACAGTATTTTCTTATACTAATCAACAGAGTTTTGTATCGTCTTCAGATTCATACTTGAATTGTTTGACATGGGGTTACAGCTTTTCATACTTTACTAACAGAAAAGTAGCAGTTACAGAGGTACCAGTAAACAGTTTCAAATTGCACTATTGAAGAAAAGGTTCTCTGATATATCATTTGAGCAGTATAAAACGGTAACTACTTAAGGGTTTTGGTATTTTTACCAGTCACTTGACAGGGAAATTTTCTGATTTATTTAATTGAGTTTCGATGATAACAAATTGTGACTCACCTAGTAAGCCTCTATGCTCACTAATGAATCCCACCTTGGGCATGGATGTTTGTAGTGGTTTGGAATCCACTTTAAACCGTAGGTCCCAGTCTAATTAGCCCTCGTGTGCAAAAAATGACCGTTGAGCGACGAGGAAACCAAACCCATGCTCACTTATACACTTTATATAGTTCAGTTTACTATTTGAAGCAATTTCAACAAAATTAAAACAGTAATAATATTTTTGTTTTATCCAGTATATAAGTTTCAATTTGATATTATTATTTTTTACAATTTTTCGTCCAAATATTTACATATTTCTAAGAAACGAAGAAATTTTTGAGGCACGTGAGATCATTCCGTTTCTGGCTAAAGCAACTAACTAAAAATAATTTTGGAGTATGGTAAATTACCAATGTAGTTCATTTTGGAAAAGGCAAATTGTTTCTCAAAGTAAAAAAGAAATGCAAAATCTTCTGTTGTTGCCATCCGATCTGCAATCATACGAATGTGTCTTTTTTTCTTTACACTTCAGCTTTTTGCAAGTGTTCAACGTTTTCGAATTTTGCCATCTTTATTCCCTCAAAGTCCAAAGGCTCAATTTTTACTTGATCCCGAATCACAAATATTTCATGTACCTTTGGACGATTGCTTGAAATGGAAATAAAATTTATTTGAAAATATCTTGTAATGATTTTCATTCACTGGCGCTCTATTATCTTCCTTCCACTGTGCGATATTACTGTTGTGAACCAGCATACCTAGCTCCATACCTAGTTTCGAGTTGAGATGTATCAATTAAGTCGACATTGCTGTGGGGAGATCTTCATTATTTAAAAGTAACGATTAAGCAAATGATCCATTACTTGATGTGCAACCCTTAGAGGTATGATTTCATTTGGAGAACTTTGCATTCAAGAACTATTTAATGTAGCCCGGACTTATTCGTACATATAGAATTCGTATATTTTATCAAGTTTTATCAAGTATTTTTATGCTTGGACTATAAGTTTCGTGAACACAAGAGCACGTATATATATATAAATTTATTTTAAAGCATGTATCTGATCAATTTATAATCTGGAGCACACACGACGACCATTATGAGTAATCCGAAACGTAACTCGATCTTTTTACAATAAAAATCACATAGTTGTCTATAGTTTATCTGATAACTACTTTCATTTCTCCCAAGCCCTTAGGTACTTTTTGCTTAAGTTATTATTGCGAAAATTAAATTCATTATTTTTAAAGCATATATCTGATTATTTTAATTATCTGGAGCACACACATGACGACCACGATGAGTAATCCACAGCATAAATCGTTTTTTCTACAACAAATGTCATATAGCTGTCTATAGTTTATCTGATAACTACACTTAGTTTTTTGCAAGCGAAATGTAATCTTTTACGCTTCTTCGAAAATAATACATGATTGAACGTGATCTTGGGAATTTTAATGTTATTCTTTTGATGCATTTTGTAACCTTTATAATTTTAATTCTCTTTCTTAAGAAATAATCTTCTGACATTGAGTCTCAAATGGATAAAGTTCCTTTTATTTATTAGAAGGTGCTTTCCTTTTATCCGAAACTATTTTGAGTACTTTTGATGACATTGATATGGCAGATTTACATTTTTTAATTAAGAAACAAAAATATAAGCAGGCATTTAGGTTTTATTTTTTATTCTTTTAGAAATTTCTGTCCAATTTACCATGATTACAGTTTTTTTATCATCCAATCAAATTATTAGGTGGGATATTTTCAATGTAATGATTAGTTGATTATCCTAATAAATATGAAATCGTTTTCTAAAGTCAATATTTTTGCAAATTTGTTTATTATTTATTGTTTTCTTTAATTTTCTTATTAACAATTTTGATTTTAATATAATGATTTATAATTTCCTTTTTTCTTTCTTAAAAGACGTCACTAATTCAAATTTATAAGTTAGTTACTTCTGTGTGAATTCGAAAACAGTAGATAATTCATTTTTTGTACTTTATTGAGTGATAATAATATGTATAGTGGGTTATAACTAGATTTTTATTATAATTTTAATACACTATAAAGCGTGGCGTTTTGTCAAAAGTTTCTCATTAAACTGTATAAAAACGTATTAGAGAATTTTGCTTTGAATATATTCAGTTTAGAGTCACTTACGTTTTTGGTATAAATTTTAGTAAAATTAAGAAATTTGGAATTGAGTGAGAAGCATCCCTATTACGTTGTGTTTTCTTACAGTGTGAATTATGCTGTAACTCTCTAAACGAAGTTAATTTCAAAAGAATAATAAAAAATTAAATCAATATTTTTTAATTGGAAAATGGAATTATTATTATATTGCATATAGATATTTCTGCACTTTCCAGTACTAACTTGAGAAAGAGGAATAAATTGGTTTTTCTCCATAATTAAAAAACAAATTAAATTGTCAATAAAATTACAACTCTTTTTTAATTACCACAAGTTCAGTTTTATTCACAAATTGGCAAGTGGAATTAAAAATGATAACATTCGCGAAACGAATACTAACGAAATACAACGTTACACGAGATTGTATTTTTATACTAATTTAGTGCATTTTAAAAACGAATTTCATTTATTAATAAAAATTTGCTTCTATGTAACAGTTCACTTGTGCAGGATAAAATCACTTCAAACAGAACAAATGAAAGTAGAGAAATAAATTTGCAGCCATATTGTCTAGGTAATGTATTTAAATGCTTACCATCTCATTTCTGAGATTGGCGGCATAAACATCTACAAATAGTGCATCCCTATTAGAATGTTGAATACAAGTATACAAACGTGCAGACATGGAACTCGTACAGGTGCCAGGTGTACATTTGTTGTATGGAGTTCCATGGATGGTAAGTTGGTTAATCAGTACAAAAGGAGGGTTAATCCTAAATGACGCTTTGGTTATCGTCCAATGATGTCTCGCAAGTCCTCGATTGGTGATCCATCAGGACGAGGCAAAGTTACCATTCTGTAAAGTGTGTTGGATTACAACAATTAAATGAAATTTAACTTGATACTGTTGTAATATACTTTGAAATGGTAATCATGAATGGACGCAAAGAAGTTTGAAACATTAGATGAATTTATTTACTTGTGTGTAGTCAAATTGTGGAGGATAAACACGGATGTACCTGATGTGGTAGAAAATTGCTTCTCCGAACTTTATCCCAAATATGTATGAAGTGCGCTTAAGGCAGACAAGTTAGACAGCAAGGCTCAGTTGTTTTCCACCTAAACAACCACCGACCCTCATTTGTATCAGTGCAGTACCGGCGCTCATGGATTACAATGTATTTCCTACCCGTCCTCCATGAGACCACAGTGGCTTGGTTATTTAGATCGATGTTCTTACTATGAGAAGACAATGAGTTCAAATGCAGACTTACTTAAAAATCATTCGTGTTTATTAAAGATTACACGAATTATTAGAAATATTACAAATAATTAGAAATATTAGAAATAATTAGAAAGATTACGGGGAGAATGTTAAATAGGTGGTGGTTGCAATGTCCCCCAAATGAAATAATACCTCTGTGCTTAGCAGATCAAATATTGGGAGTCTTCTGCTTAATACTTGTTTCTAAATTTGAAAGACTCCCACTAGGATGCTTCCTCCTAATTGATAGAACTCTAGGATAAGTACAGGAATTATACTAGTACAACAACTCGCACTTCAATCAGCTGTTGCTCACGTCATATTTGGTAGTACTTCAAGGACAGTAGCAGCCATGATACAAGGTGACTGCCCCGTACATGTTTGTAAAGTATCTGATGTTTAAAATTTTGTACCTATTGCAGATCAGAAGTCTGTTACAGACTCAAGTCAGATGAAACTTCGCTTACTCATTAGCAGCACACTTTGAAATTCGCTCTCTGTGGTGCCGCTCGTAACTTTCACTGTAGCAGTACTTTCCCTCTTGACCACTTCTGACAATAAGTCCACTGAACTGTATACACATTCCTGTTCACTCTTCCTGGAATGCTGTGCAATGAATTTTCTGGTATCCCTCTTACACGACTTCATTCGAACTTCGTAAATTTTTGATGATAGTCTCGTCTTTTAAAGGCATTTGTGCAACATGAGATTCTGCTGTTAGACACGAATAAATGATAATTAATGCACATGTATGTTACAGCACCTTTTTAAAACAAATCTCATTTGTATTAGGTTGGTGCGTATGAAATGTCGGATTCTCTTTACATGCGGACGTTTTCCTCCCTGTTTTCGTTAAACTTTTGTATTTGGCATAACCTCATTCATACTCGTATTGTCCATTGCCAGAGACTCATTTCAGCAAAATAGGTTTTCTCGAAGGTCTTCCCTTTTTTATTTCTTTTGAGTTTATTGCCGATATGAATTCTGCCGACATTTTCTTATATGAGTACAAACTTGGTAATAGTGCTGCAAAAGCTGCACACAACATAAACCAAGCGTTTGGGGAGAATACGGTTAACGATCGGAAAGTGCAGCATTGGTTCGAAAAATTTCGGACTGGCGATTTTTCACTGCAAAATGAGCCGCGCGGAAGACCCAAAACGTCTGTGAAGAATGATGACCTGAAGGCTCTAGTGGAAGCGGATCCAGCCGTATCCACGAGGGAACTTGCTATCAGGATGAAAGTTGACCATACAACGATATTAAGACACCTTTCTGAGATTGGCAAGGTTAAGAAGATGGACAAGTGGGTACCGCACGCACTGACAGAGCGAAATAAGCTGGATCGGTTAAACGTATGCTCATCATTGCAGCATCCACCCTATTCACCGGATCTCTCGCCGACCGATTTTCATTTTTTCAAGCATTTAGAGCTGTTTTTAAGGGGCAAACACTATGAAAATGAAGACAGTCTAAAAAACTCGATATCAGAGTTTATTAATTCTAAAGACCAAAATTTTTTTAAGACAGGCATCTACGCTTTAAAATCTCGTTGGGAGAAGTGTATTGAAGCGAATGGAGCATACTTTGATTGAATAAACAGCTTTTGAAGAAAGGTATGCAGTTTTATACAATCACTTAAGAATCCGACATTTCATACGCACCAACCTAATATGTTTATAGTAGCGCTCTGATACTCCAAGTAATCATTTCTCTACTCTTTATGACAGGGATGTTTTTCTGACTGTGTATTTAGCGGATAAAATATATTTCTTAAGTGATTTATATTCGTCATCTGATTTTTTTTAAAATTAGGATATATAAGGAATCACTAAGTAAATTCATATTACCATTTTGTAGTACACCATTATAATAGGAAGTTCAGCCCCACCTATCTAGAATTAGCTTGAAAAGTTAACAAAAATTGCTATTTAATTAATATTATTTGTTGTCGTGTGCCAGAGCTAGGCTGGCATTGTGGGGTGCGCTGCTTCTACTTTTCTAACTGAACCATACTTTGGTGTGGAGTCCGACCTCCTCAGAACACACATGCCATAGGTACTCGTTTATAGGGTAGGCTACCATTCACAACCCATTCATACAAGGAAGGGACAAAGACAGGATAGCGAGAGAGAGAGAAAGTACATCCATGCCTCGACCGGGATTCGAACCCAGCATCTCCTTATCTGCAGTCAGACACGCTGACCACTAGACACGTTGGGGGGCAGTTGATATAATTTATTTCCCTTAAGTAGAAGACTCCGCTTTTCGTCTTCGCCATTTTCTAGTCTGTGACTTTCTGTCGTTGTGTACCTTGTTATCGCTCTTATCTAAGTAATATTCTTTAAAATCTCTAGAATTAAATTTTTTTAATATTATAAGAATACAAAAAAGATCATGGGGTTTGATTAAATGAGACTTTGTTTCAATGAGACTTTGATTAAATGAAATTAGCCTGTATGCTTTACTTGTAATCTGCGTAATAAAAGCATCGTATGTGTGCAACATAATTAAATGTATCGGTTTCAATTTAAAATATGTGTTTAGGGAAGGAAAATCTCGCCGCTAAATAGGAACAATATTACTGACAATTCCAACTTAGCTGACACATGCAGGTGCTATATTGTAACAGGTGCGAACTATAAATAAAATATTTAGACTACATATTAACTTTTGCAGGTTGTTAAATTATTTTGACAAGAATTTGTTTCTGTTCAATTACTTATGGCATAACTATGCTAAATTTTGACATCTTATTAATTTGATTTTTTTAAGCATAGCATACCCTTCCTTGTTAAACCAAGTTACTAAGAAATCTTGGCTTATTTTATTTGTATAAAGTACTTGCAATTTCAGAAATATTTTCTAATTTAAACATCTTAAGAATATGAAGAATTTGTATTTTAAAAAAAAGTTATATTCGGCATAGGATTTTAACTTACAAGGAATTGCTTTTGTAAAAAATTGAATATAAGAACCTTAGAATACAAGAACTTAATTTTTATTGATTACTTTTTTAATTTTTTTTCTTAATTTTTCTTGATTTAAGAAGAATCCTTAATAACCATTCATTTGTAATTTCCACATTAAATTCAATCTACTTTTGCAATTATTGTATGAAACAAGTTTGCACTGCAGCATACGAGCATTATCACAGGACAAATCTCTTTACCTGAAATTTTGAAACCAATGCTTGTCCGCGTACGTTCACTCACAGCACTACCCCCCCCCCACACACAAACGCATGATATATTCGGCGACTTGTTGCAACAGCTGATAATCTCAATTTTAAATCCTAAAGCAAACAAAACCAATGCATATGCTCTTTCGACATGTCCATTTCTTTTCTCCACTAAATGAGTTACGATTGATGAATGTGCGTGGTGGACCTGCTTTTATAATGACTGAGATTTCTACTCTCGACAAACTAATGTCTCAACCCCTTCATACACTAATTTACATCAATATTCAGATTTCATTTAATGGCAATGCGAAAACGATAAGAACTTTCTTATTTACCTTGTAATAATGGGATTTAATCAGAGTGAGGTGCAGCCCAACTTGTCTAGTGTTCAGTGTGCCTGATTGCAGATAAGGAGATGCTGGGTTCGAATCCCGGTCGAGGCATGGATCTCTCTCTATCTATCCTGTCTTTGTCCCTTCCTTGGATGAATGAGGTGTGAATGGTTGCCTACCCTATAAACGAGTACCTATGACATGTGTGTACTGAAGAAGTCGGACTCCTCACCAAAATAGGGTTCAGTTGGAAAAGTGGAGCAGCGCACCCCATATTGCCAGCCTAGCTGGCACACGACAACAACAATCAGAATGAGGTGACACATTTTATCATTGATCACGCGAAATATACTTCGCCCAACAAATTTGGAACAAAATAATCCACTGTGTCAAAAGGCAGCATCAATAGTGGTCGGAGAAGTAAGGAATCCCCAGAAATAAAGCATCTTGGTTGCTGAACAATTTTTTCCTCAGTAATCTATCCAAATGTCAATATGTAATCAGAGTCAAATCTGGTAAATAAGAATGATGCTATTGAAGCGCTCATACCCGAACTGCTGGATTTTTGTCATCTGTAAACGGAGACATGTTGTTGGTTGTGCTTCACTTTGCACGAGTCTGAGGCCTAATCTATTAACCACAGGTAGCTTCTTCGTGCGAAATTTTTGAAGGCATTCATGTAATTGCTTACGGTACATCTCCATTATAGAGGTACGGCCGCACAGGAAGAAATCATAAGCGACTCCGGTCTTGTTGGTGTACCAAATAGAAACGAAAACCTTATGTCGAATAAGATTTGGTTCGGCATTCTGTTTCACAGATTTGTTGGTATGCTGATACTGTGTTTTGCTATCATCATATAGAATCCATTTTGCATCCAAGATCATAACATGGAGCAAAAATAACTCTCAAACATCTTGCTCCTTAAGAAAACGACAGGTCTCCAGGCGTCGTTGGTGTTGCTCCTCCATTAGGTCTTGTGGTATCCATGTTAAAAGCTTTAAAACCATGCTAATTACAGCCAAATGTCGAAAAATTGTCTGCCGTGCTAAAGAGAGTTTGCCTCCAAACTGTTACGTAGCCCTTTTTTTCCTGTCATAGATGTTTCACATCAGAACGCACGGGATAACTGGCTCCTGTTTTATATTCGATTACCATGTCTTTGCTACAGAACTAAAAAACAGTCTACGGATTGTCTATTCACTTCTGATGCCTGCAACACATGATTTGTTGATGCTGGACACAGTTTCTAACGCTGAATGTCCAAGCTAGAACTCCCCTTTAGAGGTTTTACTTTCTTTAGGTAAACACGCGTGTCACAGTCATGAGGTACCCTAGTGATCTTTCCTCTTTTCCTCTCTCCTCTACTCTTCTGAATTTTCTTCCTCTTCTCTCTTAGCGTGGATGCCTCGTGAGAGGTTGAGGGCTCCCTTTGAGTAGCTTTCGCCACTCTGTTTCTATTAGTTACTCTTGAAGACTAAATCACCCACGTGTCTGCCGTGCGTGGAGATACGTGTCCCTGGAAAAGAGAGTCCTGATAATTGAGGCCCCGAGAGACCAACACTTTAATTTGGCCTTTGCTTCAGGTAAACGGGAGGTGTGTTGTGATCCTCAACACATCAACCGGCTTTATGGATCTCGTGATCGGTGTATCTACTGGGTGACGTTAAGGGTGGAGGCCACCTCAGGGATGTACTGTGAGCGTATAGGACCTGGCTATAGCACTGCTGCAGCTGGTCTGCATCCCCTAATTGGACTCGGTGGTGGGTGGTCCCGTTAGGTCCTGAGTTTTCTACAGGGTGATTATAAAAAAACTTTGCCAACATCTGCACTTCTAGCGTCCATTCTATTTAACCGATCAAGATGATATTTCAAATATAGTTCTTTTGAGATATGCGCTCGAGATTCTGTGAATGGCAACACAATGGCCCTCGCGGTTACAGTTATAGTGACAGAAACTCGAAATTTTCGAATGGCAACGCCTATTTTTCACCATCGCAAAATGTTCAGCACATGCGAAAACCCTAAATAGCGTTGAAACTGTACCGATATGTCCGAAAACCGACGTGTTATACACATACAAACAGTTTTTCAAGGCGCACGGAGGAATAATGCATACGACAGAGACAAGACACTGCTCAATCATGAGAACACATAGAGAAAAAAAATCTTTATTAATTTCAAACATTTTCCACATGAGTGCCATCACAGGCAATTACGCATTGCATGCGGGAGACGGTGGACAATGTCGCTGCACGCAACATGGCACGAGGGATGTTTCCAATCTCACGCCGTATAGAATCCTTTAAGTCCGACAATGTTTGAGGATTGCACAGATAAACTCTGGATTTGAGATAGCCCCAAAACCAGAAATCCATAGGCGTCAGATCTGGGGATCGCGCAGGCCACGGAAAAGGAAAATAGCGTGAGATGATGCGATCACCAAAATGCTGATCCAAGAGCCTTTTAACTGACCTCGCTATATGTGGAGGTGCGCCATCTTGCATCCAAACAATGTCATTGAGTGCATTCAGCCGACGCAACTCCGGTAAGACATAATTTTTCAGCATGGCTGCATACCGAGGGCCCGTTACAGAATATGTTGCAGGGCCAGTCGGGGTCGTTTCCTCAAAGAAGAACGGGCCCAGAACAAATGTGGCTGTAATGCCGCACCACGCAGTCACTTTGGCGTCAAATAATGGTACTGGCGCCACAACATGAGGATTCGTCTCTCCCCAGTGCACACAATTCTTTGTGTTAATGCTGCCATTTAAGGTGAAATGCGCCTCGTCCGTCATTGTATGCGAAGTGGCCAGTTGTTATCCGCATCATATCGTAACAAAAATGCATTTGCGAAGTCCAGACGTTGTTGTGGGTCACCCGGCTCCAACATCTGGACGCGCTGGAACCGATAGGGAAACATGTGAAGTACCGAGCGCAAGAGCTTGCGGACCGTTGAGTTCGGAATATCCAACACGCGCGCTATGCCTCTTGCGGTTTCTGTGTGTCCTGCAGTCACTGTATGGTGCACTTCCATGACAACGTCCTCAGAAACAGTTGGCCGTCCGGAGCGCTGTTTGTCACAGGTGCAGCCTGTATCTTCGAATTTCCGCACTAAATCACGCAGAGCTTGCAGAGTACATGGGCCGCGTCGTTGTCGATGATTGCGGCGATACACACGCAAGGCTTCCGCAGCGTTCATCCCATTTTGGTAATAGAGTTTGATCAATTCACCGCGAACTTTCCTAGGAAGACTCATATCGTCGGCATGTGCGAGTTTCCGAATGACGACTTCACATACCCGCTTGGTATTTTATAGGTTTCCTACGCTGAATATCTGGCGACCGGCGTTCTGTGATTGGTTTCTTGACTCTGTGACATGCAAATTTATTGCGTGCGCCCAGATCGTGTTTTATTGGCCGGTTTTCAGAACTCTTTTTTGTGTTTGCAGAACACGTCCGTTTTTAGACATATCGGTACCGTTTCAACGCTATTTAGGGTTTTCGCATGTGCTGAACATTTTGCGATGGTAAAAAGTAGACGTTGCCATTCGAAAATTTCGAGTTTCTGTCACTATAACTGTAACCGCGAGGGCCACTGTGTTGCCATTCACAGAATCTCGAGCGCATATCTCAAAAGAACTATATTTGAAATATCATCTTGATCGGTTGAATAGAATGGACGCTAGAAGTGCCGATGTTGGCAAAGTTTTTTTTATAATCACCCTGTATTTCTAATATGAAAACAAGCACTTTTTCCTCTCTCCCAAGGGAGTACACAATGACATTACTTAAAGGAAAATTTTATATTGTCAAACAGAAAGAGGATACTTTTGATACAGTATCCCCTTTAATAATTCAAAAAGGTATTTCTGGTAATGTCGCTGAAGTAAAGAGCATTCGGAAACTGATCGTTCGGCAGATCTAATGGTAGAAGTTGCTTTAGAAGCAGAAGCTACTCTCATAAGTAGTATGAACTTGCTTACTAACCTTGAAGTGTCCGTCCAACCTCATATTTAACTTAACTTTTGACGTGGTGTGGTATCCGCAGAGGATTTGCTAAACCCGCTTGCGGACGAGATGTTAGGAAATCTCAAAGATCAAAAGGTCTGCTGTAAAACGCATCACTGTCAGACGGGACGGGCATATTATCAATACTAAACATCTCGTACTGACATTTGTGACGCCAGACCTACCGCAGCATATTAAAGCTGCATATATGCATCTATTCGTAAGGCTATTTACTCCAAGTCATTTGCGTTGTTTCCAGTACCAGAGATTTGGTCACACTCCACAGCGACTTGCAGGGGCAAACTGACTTGCGCTCGTTGCGATGTAGTTGGCCACGACAGCTCGTCTTGTACTGCAAAGGAAAGGTATGTAAACTGTAAAGGTGGCCACCCCTCTTACACTAGAAGTTGTCCTATCTGAATACTGGAAAATGAGCTCACAACCACTAAATTTAAGAATAATTGTTCATTTCCTGAGACGAGACGTGCCTTATATCTCAAGCAGGAGTTAGTTATGCAACTGTCACCGGCAAAGTCACTGAAACGGCTATTACGCAACCGGATGCTCTTTCACTTCTAATAATTAAATTACCCCCTACATCTGAGAAAAAGCCAAAATCAATCCTCACAACACCTCCCGGTAGAAAAACACCGATGGCTATATCTAAAGCCTTAAAGGACTTAAGACTAAAATCTGCTAAGTACGGCAATTCTATGCCCTCCATATCCACCCGTAAAGCCTTATTCCAGTAGGCTGACGCTGTATATCTACATCCCTCCTACGAAGATCTATCATTCGAGGCGATGTCAGATGATATGCCTTCCAGTTTTGGGAAAGAGCTTTTCAAACTCAACACTAACTTTCTTTGTTTCTTGGAACTGCCATGGTTTGCTTTTTCATCATGATGACATCAAGTCTATAATTTCAACCATCAGGAAACATTCCTGAAGTCCAGAAATAACTTTTGAATGCGTGGGTTTAAAAGCTTTAAAAAAGACTGATGGGGTGCAGTGTTTGGTGGTGTTTGTATATAAACATCCAATAATTTTCCAGGCAATGCCCAGCATTTGAATACTACACTATAGCCTGTAGCTGTACGAATTCGTATATCATGCTTTCTGTAGTTTGCATTTGACACCACATGATATCATCCGCCGAGAGGAATTCGATGCATTAATAGATCAGCTGCCCACACCATTTCTGCTGTAAGTTGACTTTAACGGGCATAATTCTTTGTTGGGAAGTGATGATGCTAATTATCGCGGTTGGAAGATAGAGCGGTTTATTTTAGATAAGTCTCTGTCTGCTTAATACCGACGAGAAAATAAACTTTCACTTACCCACAAGAACATTTCATTCTTTCGATCTAGTCATTAGTTCTCCCTCACTTCTACCATTGTTAAATTTAATTATAGAAAATGATCTGCACAACAGCGATCATTTTCCTCTCGTCATCTTCCATACTAGAGGTAGTAGTGTAGGACAACGTCTACCTACTTACGTGCACAGTCGGGCAGATTGGACGTTATTAACACAATTGGCAATTATTGATAATAAAATGGTTACGATCGATGATATTGATGATGCCGTATGTAAAGCCACAGAAACAATTATTAACGCAGCTGATGCATCTATACCTAAGAGTTCCCCTATACCACACAGGTGTTGCAAACTTTGGTGGAACAAAGAATGCCAGGGAACATAAAAAATAAAGGAAGTTATGAGGGTCATTTAGGAGGTAACCCCAACGGAGAATCTTACCACTTTTTTGAAGAATTGAACAGAAGAAGCAACAAAATTTATAATTTGTTGTAAAACAAGCTATTTTTCCTATTAAATTTGCAGAACGTTCAAGAAAGTCTTATCGAGTGATTAATTTTACTGATTGTAGGCTAAGTAATTCATGTGTAGTAGCAAAACTTATATTATCTTATAAAGATACTTTGTTCGTTAGTTTTCGTTATTTGTGCTTTCATTTAGCACCCTAGGAAATCAAAGTTTCTGCTAGCAGTCTCCCTTCGTTCTGCAAGTTCGTAACTGATGAAATCAGGTCTGCAGTGTCCTGGTTGGTTAGGGCGCCGTTTTCATTATCGGAATGTAGTCAATTCAAATCCCGGCTTACCAAAGATCTATCGTTTTTCCTAAAGTCAGTAGGGGCATGTTAAATATGTCGGCGCTGCAATGTGGAATTATACCTTTGGAGGGTGCCAGGCCAAATATTGAAGGTATTCTGCTTGGTCTCTGATTCAAAATCGCGAAGACTTCACCCGGCTTCAATCTTACTAGTAAAGTCACTGCCTTTCACTGGTCTCTCCTGACAGTGAAATATTTTAATTTTCTTCTCATATTAGGATATATTACGGTTGCACAATCTTTACTATACATTACTAAATATATTCGCTATCCAAAATGAATTGCTGGCGAGATAGTAAGCTATCATGAAACTTGATTATAATCTTTAAATATTTATATTGCTTCTTGATACAATGAACATGCAGTTTTGTCCTCTATATTAACAAAAATATATTTATCCATTTTTTCTGAAACACCACATTCGTCTCTCATTTTACGTGTTTTCAGAAATTTATTGTGTCACAAAAATTGAAAAATTTTTTTTTATCTATTTTTGCTAAAATAAAATTGTAACTAATCAGATTAACCAAAGAAGCACTAGTACCTATTTTATGGATCACCGATTTTAGCTCACCAAAAATGTCTTGATTTTTTTTTTCGTTCTTCACATGTTGTCAGCTTGGTACCCGATAGATGCTTTTGTTTTTATTTATTACAGGGATTCTTTTCCTTCATAGATGCTGACATGACAGTACTGTTGGAAAAATAGAAAGGTATTTTTAGTCTCGTACTTGAAGAAAATCTTGATATCAAGCTGGATATTTCTGTTAGTCTGAGCAGGGCTCTAAAATTCACATCTAACGTAGGATATGTTAGTCACTAATTGCTGGATTTTGATATTAACTAAATGCTACTTCTTCTTGACTTTAAAAAGGAGCATATCCATTTGAATGGTGGAATGAGATATTAGAATATAAAATATATCAAAATAAGATAATATTAAATATCATTAAAATACGAAAAAAATGTCTTCCGTCAAAAATCTTTTTTGAAATAATACCACAGTAGTCAGATTTGAGTTTAGAAACAGAGCAAAGAACTTTCTAAACTGCATTGTTATACTGACTCTTTTTTGATAGAACATTGTGGATGGCTCAATGTTCTATTTCTCCCGCCCTTAATACATATTACAAGTGCATTAATTACCGAGTATTTTATCTAAAACTTAGCAACTTTTCTCCTTGCCTTTGGATTATGACAGAAATCTAAGTTATACTGACGTAAAGCACCTATAATTTTTATACAATGTCCAAATGAACCGTTTAATTGTTTTCTGACATAGCCATTTTCTTGATTAATTATCCATGGATATGCCTGAACGCTGATAGGAAACGGCTAGTATGGAAAACTCAAGCTGAAATTCGCTTAGCTTTTAACAACTGAAGGTACTATTTGTGTAATCATTCGCCAACAAATAAGTACTTAGGCGTTTAATGACAATTATTTCTAATCATTGAGCAGGCACTCATTATAAACTTTATGGTCTTCTTACAGACTACCGTGTTCCATTTAATACCTAATTAGATATTTAGTTTCAGTTAGGAAAAATATTAGTTAGAATTTGTCATTTAGTTATGATTTTAAAATACAATGTGTGTGGTTTAATATAGTAAAATTACTTTAGTTTAGTATACATTAAAAATTTGTTAATTTTTTTTACTCTAAGAGGACTCGACTTTCTAAATGATATGAAAATTTCGCAGTTTTAAATACATACAAATCAGTTAATTTTACACTTTTAGATTGATACAAATTAAACATTTTTTACTGCTATATAAATATAAGCATTTGATATTTAAAATACTGTTTCATAATCATGATTGCAATAATTTTAGTGCATTTTGGATTTTTAAGAATTTTATTGTTAATTAATTGTTTATAATTTCAGATTACTTCCACCCAACACTTGTGTTAATTATTGCTAATGCAGCTAATTATCAAATTTTGCAACAGAAATTACAGAAGATTCAAAGAAAATAAATCATTTAACCGCTCTGTAGTGAACAAGTTTTGAGAATCCTAAATTTGTTGAGTGATTTTGAAATGTTGCTTACTTTTAAAGACACATTGCATACATACACAAATATGAGCTATTTATCAAATCAGTATGCTATTTAATTTAATAATTAGGTTGGTCTTCATTATATATTAAAATATTTATATAATTTGCCTTAACTTACAGTTATGAATGTTTTTACTTTATTGTGTTGTCATGTTTAAAAAGTCTTAAGGATTTATGAAATTATATATTAAGATTAATTATTTTACTCAAGTGTTTGCAGTTATGCATTATTCAATAGACTTTAAAAATTATTTTAAAAATTGAAAGAAGTTATTTAAGAGTAAAACAATTGGATGATAAAGCTAGATTCTAAAAAGAAAACGTAATTGCATAATTTTTTGGTTAAAATAAATTTTTCTTTGGTGTGGTGTCTTTATTTCTCTCACATAACATAAAAACATGAGTATATCTATTAAATATGTGTTCGCGATACTTTTTTCAATAGCAGAATTTACAGTGAAAAAATATTTACCTAAGAAAAAAAATGAAGATACACGCAGATATAAATTCAGCATATTATACATAATATACAAATTCAGCATATTATATATTCAGCATATTATATACAAATTCAGCATATTATATATAATATTTACAGCAATTTCTTCACTAGTGTGAAATGACAAGACGAGGAAAAGAGTACCAACTCAGGGATTGATCTAGTCGTTTCGTACTTGTTCAATTTCACAAAATGAGTGAATTGTATTTTAAAAACTTAAAGTGCTGTGAAGGCAGTCAGAAACATTGCAATAACCTAATAAGCAATTCATTCTTTAATGTACCCATAAATTAGGACACTTATTGATGTTTCGATTTTAAAAACAGTTTTTCGGTTAAAAATATAAACATGATAAAAATTTTTTTCGGATTACGTATGCATTGCCAACTGTTATTAATAAAGTTCTTACTTTACTTGAAATCTTAATCAGATTATACTAAATTAACCGAATCCTCGTTAACTGTTATTATCTATTTATCGTCCATCAAAATTAAAAATTTAACAATACTTAATTATATCAAATTTATTAATTAAAGTTTAAAATGACGCGCATGAGTTTCGTATTATGCATGGGTTTCATATTTGTTTATAATCTCATGAATGTATATTAAGTTACCCAGTCACCATTACAAAACACAGCTTTTTTCTGAGTAAGTTTATTACAGAGGAAGTCAATCACACTCACAAGTATATTAATGCATTCTTACTTAAAATATTGTATAGAAAATTTATACAATGCATATAAATATGCCCTAATTTTAAGAAAACGAGTAATTGCTTCTATTTTATCCTCAAATTTTCGGTTTAATGTTTCAAGTTGAATCTTTAGCATTGAAGTTTATACTTACATAGGTAAAGTAATCATTAAATTAAATGCAAGATTAAACGTTCACTTACGAATATTTTCAAATCATGATAGTCTGGAAGGTAAATTATCATTGGTGTAAATTTTTTATGATAATCCACGCTTGTAAAGCATTTTTTGTCCCTACGAAGTCTGGTTAGGCTAAGAATTATAGAATTGTTTAAAAGGATGACAGACAAGCCATGCCGAGCTGGCAGCCGAATGGTTAGCGCTCTTGCCTTCGGTTCAACAGTTCGTGGGTTCGAATCCCACCTTGGGTATGGATGTTTGTAGTGGTTCGGAATCCACTTTAAACCGTAAGTCCCGGTCTAATTAGCCTTCATGTGCAAAAAATGACCGTTGAGCGACAAGGAAGACAGACAAGCCATAGGGAGAACTGAATCTAAGAAGCGTAAGTGGAACTGAAAGTCTGAGCTCTAAACATTCAACAACTACTTTTGCAATGTTCAAAATATTTTTTTAAAATTAATTTACAGGAAAGTATTATATAAGTTCAGTAAAATTGAAAACAAATCTAGTAATATTTTTTTGGACAGCAACAGAAAATGATGAATATAATGATGATAGTACATGGATACATATCGAAATCCAGCATTATTAGCTTAATAATGAGTAATTGTTAAAAAAAAATACTGGGTGAGATTCACTAAAGGACTGGCTTATAGGTAGGCTATATTTATTCATATAATTTAACATACAATTCAAATAAACTTTGAGCTAAATATCAATACTTACATACGAATAAAGATAGATTTGTTTTATTACGTTTATTATTTTGTTTAAGAAGTTAATTTAATAAATCTTTTTCGATATCGAGATGCAAAGATTTGAAATTGATATTTAATGAAATCTTTTTTATGATGTGTATAAAGGTATGTCAGTACTTGAAAAAGATGAAAGAAAAACCTAATTTTTAAAAAATTGTTTCATTCATTTACTTCACTATTTTAAAATCTTTCGTATTTAAAGGCATTAGGATTAGCGAATTCGAGGAAGAATAAAAAAGCATGTTTAAGTATATTTACAGCCTATGAACAGTTCCAATTTTTCTAGATTTTAATTTTTTTCCTTGTAGTTAGATAAAAATGCAGAATCTTATCTGTAAATTATTATTGCATTTCTGGTTGGTGTCGTGTCCATGGGTAGAACTAAAAGTGACCATGAGTGTGCAGAACACAGCTGGTTATCTCCTTGATGTTTTGGGAGTATAAACTCTTTTTTATGTTGCGCAAGAGGAATCCCTCGACTTGACCCACGGATTTTAAAATGGCAGGGCAATAAAAAATGTGTCTTGTTGCATGTGGAATAATATCGCAATTAATGCAGAGACAGTAGGTTCTGTTACCATCTCTCTGGATATTCATATCTCGATAATAACCGGTTCTAAGGCGAGTGATAGTTTTAGTGAGGTTTCTAGTTGCGTTTATTTTACAAATCTGCGAGTCCTTTTTTTAATAGCGTTTTCTATTAGATGGTATCTTGCAATAGAGTATTTGCCTCGTCAAGCATGATTTATTGATGAATGCTAAAATTAGAGTTCAATTATTTTAAGGGTGGTCAAGTGTTTAATTTGATATGTATGGTAGTATCCAATATTTTTTCATATCCCACCAAAAGGGAAACATTGGATTAATTCAGACTATTTTAACATTTATATTCATTGTTATGTTTCCATTCCTTTGAATGGTTTTGTTTACTTCTTCCCCTACGGTTTTGTTTTCTTAGCAATATACAAAATCAAGTGACAAGATGGACACCTATATTGAAGTTTCTCTCTAACACAATACCCTTTGAAAAGGAGAAGATTTTCCAAGAAATTTAATATAATCAATATGATGGCAAGGCTAAGTGAGGTTGCTACCTTAAGATGATATGGAAGTTTGAGTATTATATTTTTGATTACGTATCGAAATTAATATACTGCTGATCTTCACGCAAAATGCTGATTATAATTTGGTAATGTTGAGTAATAGCACTTTTTTAAGCATATACAATAATAAAGCCTATACGTAAGTTTAACTTCCAATGGATTCTTAATAGTCAGGTTTTGAACTCGTTATACAGAACTCGAAACTAGTTTACCATGGACTATAAATATGTACTCATAAATAGAAATTAAATTCCATAGAAAACTAGTTTTTCACGTGTGAAACATTGTAAATTGACGTTATAGGCTTCTGATGGTTTATATTTTTCAAATGAGATCTCACATATATTTAATCTCGCTCATGATTTTCATTTATGTAATGGACTCGTCAAACAAGCAAAAAAATATATCCGAGCATGTTCAACATGTGACTTTGACGTCACAAAAAAATTAATAAATTCACTTTAAGGCTTCGGTCTGATTAACCCTCGTGCTCAAAAATAGTTGTAAAGTGTTAAACAGACCTTTCTTTCACATTGAAAAGCAGTTTTTAAGAAGTTGAGGGAAAGAGAAACCTAACGTGTCAGTCTTCTAATAACCAATAAATGTTGAATGGGTAGCAAATACCGAGTGATAGATAAATTAATCACATTTTATTTACAATGTATGACTGATTACTTCTATCGACACAGAAAAACCACAAAGTATAAATGGTTTAAAACTATCATATGGTCAATATGTGAGCTGACACGTCTTTCTTAACGACTCACTATTGAAGAGAGATGCCATCTCAGTATGAAGGATCTTCTGCAGAGTCAAATAGAAATTTCAGTACATAACTGTTTTAATAGGGACTCCTTTTACCATCAGATAATATTGTCTTCAATTAATTCTAATAATGGAAGGTATGCAATCGTTTATAACGTATTATTGCTTAAAAAATTGCTCAAGGTTTCTATTACTTGTAATTTGTTTTTGCATTTAAAGTCATACTCATTAAAAAAAAAACAGTTAACAGCTCTCAATCAGGTGAACATTGGAATACAATTTAACTGTTTACGATGCTTCAATGGTTTTCATTTCAACTGTTAGTTACCACCTCCTAATCGTAATGTTCTGGTCTTCGGATTAAGAATTCATGCGTTTGAATGTCAAGTCGGACAATGATATTTAGAGGGGTTTCGAGTTCACATTTAAATTAGATTTTAGTCTAGTTAGTGGTTCTGAGCAGAAAACGACTGACAAATGAATGTTTAACAACGTTAAGTGTTTGATATCCCTTGTGAAAAATTAAGTATTGTAAATCACTGATGTGGAAATATATTTTCTAAATTCTTAGTGTCACATATTATCAACCACTTGTTTCAAATAAGGGCACAAGTAACCAATTAGTTATTGGTATACATCGATTACGTAATATTGAAGTATTAAAATTATATATATAAATTATTTTTCATCCATGTATTTAATAATACATTTTTGTGTAAATCATTCAGCTGCTTATTGTAGTTTTTTCCAGGGTTTATTTGTAAATGTATCGATTCCTTAGTTATTTTAACTGAATTTAAAAAACAGCCCAAATTCTAATAGAACTAAGAAAAGTCTAAAATCTCGTTTAACTATTCTCACACTTTCATTAGATAGAACTGATATGTTACTATGAGAGGTATCTTTAATTTTTTGAACTGCTGAAATTCAAACGACGGGCTGGTTTCAGAGAAAATTAAGCAATCGCGCTACAGAGACAAATCGAACAAATTGGATTCCATTTGTCTTGGTGTGGTATGTGAGAGTAATTGAAGGAAGGAAACAGAAAATTCAGTAATAAATATGAGGATCACTCATGATTAAATATTTAAGATTTTAAATTGGTTCAATGTGCTTTTGTATGATATATATTTTTAAATTCGATATCTTAAGTATTTAAGTATTTTTTTAAGAAGTTCCTTTAATTCTCGAAAAGTTTGCAACTCTACAAAGAATAATCTAAAATTTAAGTTATGTAAATTAAAAATTTAAGTGAACTTAATTACTAATAATTATATAATTATTTAGAAACACACACACAAAAGTACATAAGAATAATAATTTTACATATCTAATGATGTACCAAAGAGCTAAAGGGGTATGTTTGAAATATTTACTGCTGCCGGGTTGATATAACTCTAATTCATTTTTACTTCATGAGAGCAAATGAGTTTTATAAATTGCTTTAATACATAAATAAAATAGGCTAGATAAATAAAATTAAAGAAATAAGCTATCTCAACATTATAATGCAGATGGAAGACGAGAGAACAACTAAGCAATCCTATTTGTACAGTCTGGGCAATTTTATCGCAGTGACATATCCAGAATGCCATTGCCACACGAATCTTAAAGCAATCACAATGAACTATATTAGTAATTGGTTTGACATAAACAATCTTTATTTTGTCGCTTAACGGAGGAGACACAAAACTTGGATATTTCCGAACCATCGAAAATGTGACAACAACCCTGTCCCATTTTACAAGAGACACTTTTGATGCACTACATATGAGTCTAATGCAAAATGTATAAATCGAGGATATTTTAAAATTTCAATGAAAATTATAAATCATAAGATGTAGAATTCAGACGAAAAATAAACAAAATCAAATTGAGAGCTTTCTTAAATTTCAATGAAAATTAAAATTCAATTTAAAATCAAACACAGGACTTTCTCGGTTAGAAGGTACTTTTGATTAGAAACTTTTGCCCTCGGTTTCCTAACTCTTGACAGACAAACTTATTTACAAAAACATACGTACGTTAGGCAGTCGGGTTCTACTACTTTGAAGTTAGGAAAGCTAACAACTCGCCCGTTGGTCGGTAAATTTTAGCTAACAAGATTGTAGAAAAGTTTTTGCATCAAATTAAAACTACACAATTGCAATCAATTTACTATTATATTTTCTGTAATACTTTCGCTTCTTAATAGAAATTTAATGCATTCCACTATTTGACTTTTTTATATAAATTTAGCTTCACCATATTTTGTAGATTCATTAGCCTAAATATTAGTTTCTGTAGAGAATATAAAAGTTCTTTTTAAGTTTAATATATACACACACACACACACACACACACACACACACACACACACACACTCTCTCTCTCTCTCTCTCTCTCACACACACACACACACTCTCTCTCTCTCTCACACTCACACACTCACTCTCTCACACTCTCTCTCACACTCACACTCTCTCTCTCTCTCACACTCACACTCTCTCTCTCTCACACACTCACTCTCTCACTCTCTCTCTCACACTCACACACTCTCTCTCTCTCACACACTCACTCTCTCTCTCTCTCACACTCACTCTCTCACACTCACACTCTCTCTCTCTCACTCTCTTTTGACCACAGATTAAATGTAAGTTGGTTAAAAAGTTTAAAAGAATTCTGTTACTTGTAGAAGAAGAAATATATTGGGAAATTAAGCTGATTTATTTGAAAATTTTACTTTAAATCTGTATTGATAATGATACTTTATAATCGATCAATGATTGTATTGATCAGATTCTAAGTTAGTATGAAACATAGAATTATTGATCAATAATGATTGCATTAATATATATAATTGAATCTGAGATTAAAAGCATTTGATGAAACCTGTTATTTCTGAAAGAAAACCTGTATTGGGGTATCAAGCTGATTTATTTAAAAACATTGCTTTAAGTCTTTATAATAATACTGTAAAAAATATTAATGATTGTGTTTATCAATGATTCTAAGTTAGTATAAAACTCTTAGAATCATTTATCAATAATAATTGCATTGATCATTAAATTTAAGTTTGTATAAAATCATTTGACCAAATCTATTATTTGTGATATATGAAATGCTCTGAGATATCAAGCGGATTTATTTAAAAATATTACTTAAAATCTTTTGTTAATTATACTATAATAAGATAAACGATTGCATTGAATTTTAAGTTTAGTATTAATAAAACTTAGAATCGTTAGTCAATAATGATTGCATTGATCATTGAATCTAAGTTATTTTAAAAACAGTCAAGGAAATGTTATTTGTGAAAGAAGAAATGCATTGAGAAATTAAGCTGATTTATTTTACTAATAATTATTGCTGAAAAGAACCATTGATTTTTTTACAGTGCCATTACCAATAAAAACGAAAAGCAAAATTTTAAATAATGAGAAGTATATCAAAATGACTAACTCTAAAAAATGCTTACTTCATTTAAAATCTTGCTAATTTTATGTAACCTTAAAAAAGTGACTTAAAGATATTTAGTAATTCTACTCAATCTTTTTTTTTTCTAAATCATGTAAAGGAACGTTTTTTTCTAAAAAAAACGTTCCTGTACTTTATTTAAAATAAGTTTTTTTCTTTCAACTTTCGAACATTTAGCAAGCAAACACATTTAGTAACTTTTTGCGGTGTCAGTAAATACACCCAATCATAGAATTATTTCGAGAAAAAAATTTGTTCGATTTCGTTATTTAAAATTAAAGCGTTTTTTGCTCTGTCATTTTAGTCATAATTAAACGCTGGGGTATAGTAATTGAGATTTTTCTTTTCTTGGGACTTTCATTTTCCTGCTGTAGATATATCCCTGGTTTTCTTTCTTTCATTTTCATTAGCGCGAATCATTTTAAAATTTACAGCACAAATGGCGTTAGTCCAAATGAATTTTTTACTTTTCTCCCCTAAGACAAATTAGGGTTTCTGCTTTTATAAGCCTTTTGCTGTTTTTAGAGCTTCAATTTCATGATTTATTTACTGAATTATTCTAAATACCGACATCGAACGATATTGCTTTATTAATAAATGAAATTGATGAAGCTAATTTTTAAAGATGACCGATCTCTTTTTGCTATCAACTTAAATGTCATATGCTTGTAAAAATTTTTGTATATTTTTAAACTATTTCTACTGAAGATGAAATAAACCTGATCCTTTTCATTCCTGTCAAAATCGCGGGTGAGTTTTCGCTCCGTATTTCTCATGCCCGTGATATTGCCAGGTCAAAATGTTCGAAAGTCATGCACAGAAGAGATTAGAACAATCTATTTCTTATACTCGTGAAATTTTTTTCTTATTTTACATTCCAGATATCAGTATTAAACTATTTTTAATGAAACTGGAGATAGTTATCTTATACAAGATTATATATATTTTATTTTATACTCCCTGGATAATTTTAACAGTAATGGGTTTATACTTGTCATAGTAAACATTTTATACACGAAGTGTTACATGGTCATTTACACGTGTTCGCCTCCATTTATTCTTTACAGTATCTTAAGTTATTATAGATGACGACTTTTTCCTTTAAAATTGCTCATAAGCCAACTTGAGACTATTAAACTATTTTCCTTTGCATAAGCAGTAGTTATGGTGTATAAACGGTGTATCGACACTTGGTATAGTAGCCTTATTTACTGTAATTGTTTTAATATGTGACTGTTGAAAATTTTAGTAATAACCAACTTTCTCTCTTTCTCTTTTATTATACATTATATAGAGATATATTTATTTATAAAAGTGTAGAGTTACTGAAAATTATATAACAACTATATTTGACATATTTAGCTGTCAAAATAGTTTTATTTCAATTGCCCATGTCAACACCATTGTAAAATCTGTGCAGGATAAAAAGTGGGCGAGCTACTTTTTTTTTATATGAAAGTTGTCATGTGATCGCCAACTGTCAATCTCATTCAATAACAGTTGCACTGAAAAGAAAAAAAAATGAGGAATCACAAAGCATCTGTAATCGTTAAAAATGATCTGATAAATGGCAACACCGAAAAAAACAACCATCGTTTGGAAATTGAACTAAAGTACAATGTTTTTAATTGAGTTGATAAGTATAAGCAAATGAAATATGTTTGTAATAAAACTTTACTAATGCCACACAAAAAATTCCGTAAAGAAATAAATTATTTTCAATTTTATTAACTTTTGATTTTATATTTTTCTCTGGCATGTTTTTTAAGTAAATTTATACTTCTTTTTTAAGACTTCATTTTTATTTCCTTTTCATCTGTTACAGTTTTTACGGGTTTTGTCGAGTTAAATTTTCAGCATTTTATTTGTGGTTTTTTTGTGGTTTATTCTTTTAAAAAACTAAAAATATTGATTCAAATTGAAACATAATTTCGACTAAATTTTTACCAATAATTTTTAAAAACAATTAGAAGCATTAAAATGACGATAAATTTTAATCGCCTACTATGTCCCTATATTGCGCATAGGTATACGCGTGCAAAAATTGTAGGCTTTATAATTACAGTATTGATCTAACAGATTTTAGAAAGTGACGTACACCATTTGTATTTACACATTCTTTTTTAAAACTTGTATTTTCTGAGAAGTAAAAAAAATTAATAACTGGATTTATATGTAAGCAATTTTTCTTAAATACAATTACGATATTAAAAGGCTCTCAATATTAATTCAGAATATTGTTTATTTGTTTGCAACACGTCCCATTTGCCAGTTTTTCTACTGATTAAAAAACTACTAAACACAGCCATTTGTATCGTAATTTTAAATTATGGAAGTGATGTGGTCGACTCCTGACACAGCACTCTCCTCTATATCATCATTATAGTGGAACGATTGCAATCATGATCCACTTTATGTGCTCTAGAATATGTAACATACTCAAATATTCATTTAATAATGACATTCAAATATTCTAATGTGGCTATAACTAAAATAAATCAGTAATTAAAAATCGTCTAGATTTATAGGTACCAATAATATATGAAATTTAATTTTGTATCATTTAATATATATTACTGACAGGTGATACATTAAAATCTACCACTTAATAAAAAAAAAAAAAAAAAAAAAAAAAAAAAAAAAAAAAAAAAAAAAAAAAACGGCTGACATTTGAGTGGTTTACGTTCTTGACTCCTAAGCTGCTACTTCTGGGTTCAAATACCATTTCAGGTAAATAGGTTCTTTTCTCTTTTTGTATTTCCCAGTCCTATCGGCTGTGATAATGAATGCATCCTATTAACAGGGTTGTGGTGGAGGGACGTAGGTAATGCTACTCACTTCCTTGGCTTAGTTCACAGGTGTCCAACGGATAACTAAAAAGTGTGTAACAGTTTCCAGCCTTGTGGCGTTAGGTTTTTCTAACGGGGGGCAGTGCCCCCGTTAGAAAAAAATGATAAAAAAATGACTATTTTAAAATATTAACTGAATTTATTTAACATTACTGGTTCTTATAAGTTTTAAGTCAAAGCACCAAAGAAAGTATATGGCAAATTTTGGTTTATTCGTTCGTTAGAATGAAATATAAAAATACTGAAGTTGAAACATTCGGAAATTGAATGTCATTTTATAAATATTTTCATTTTTATTGTGTTATTTGCCCATATGTAACAGACACAAGTCCTATTCTACTAGCTTAAATCAAAGGAAATGTATCAAAATCTCATTTATTTAATACTGACAGCATTGAATAGAGTAGAGTTTCGTTGCCATTCTACTTCATTAAACTTTAATCTACATCCGCCCTCTGCGACCCCATCCAACAAGTTCCAGAACCAGGAACAAAAGATCTCACACCACTTGCACTGTCTCAGCAGTTCCCTTCGTCCCTGGTTCTTAATTCTCCATGTTCTCAAGGAGCCGAACAAAAGAGGTGGATCGTCACAATCGATTGGACCCATTAGAAATCAATCGATATCGGACGTGCTACTGGCAAACAAAAAAGTGAAACCTCCGCAATATCCCGGATTCTGATTTGGAAGGGGGATGAAAAGAAATTCCAAATGATTTGAGCCAAGCATTTTATTTTTAACTCCTTTTTCCCTTTTGATGGGGAATTTTTTTTTTATTCGACCCCGAGTTTCTTTCAAAGCAGCGGTGGTGATGCGGCTTGCTCTGGTAGCGGTCTTTTGAACATGAAGCGAAAGGAACCATGTTTATTTTTTTTGCAAAGTGGACTCAAAAGAAATACGTGTTTTCGATTTTTACTC
>JAJQOW010000940.1:0-12500 GCA_037975125.1 Latrodectus hesperus | reverse complement strand
GTATGTATGCATATATATATATATGCATACATACTATATATATATATATACATATATATATATATATATATATATATATATATATATATATATATATATATATATATATATAACATTTGTAAATAATTGAAACCATAGTAAACGCTGGGATGGTTTCATTCTAAATTTATATCAAGAAATTATTACTGAAAACTTTTTTAAAAGTTTGATAATTATATTGGCTTATGATAATTTTGTTTTTTAATTTTAACCATTTAAAAGTAATTATAGCGAAGTAGTTCTACAAAAAATTTTTATTTATAAGGAAAGATGTGCATTATCAGAGATTTTTTTTTTTTTGAAAAAACATCATAAATGTACAATAAGAACTGTTTTCTTTGCCGTAAGAGGAACTTTTAAAATTCGAGAATGAAACTATTCTTTCGTTTCCTTCTATAAATGTAACACGTTCTGGGGATGGTAAAGATTGTAAGGGTCAAACTAGTCAACCTGCGTTATAAAAATATGCCACAATAATTCTTAATGAGGAAAATACGCATTAATACGTGATCTCCCTTTAATTTATTACTTCACTTCACTTCACTGCATTCAATTTCGTACAATTTTCATATTAAAGATTTTGTCATTGATATATACATACTACCTAAGTTAAGCAATTTTTATCGATTTTATATACAATTGGTATCAATATTGTTTAGATTAATAGAATTTATAAATATCTAAATCATAAATTATATTATTTATTAACTTATTTTGAGCATAAACTCATTTGAAATTCATGAGTAAGCACTTTTAGATTAATCAAAATATTTGCTGTCTTTACTTGAATTATTTTTTTTTATTTCTGCATGAGGAAATTCTTCATGTAAAAAGGAAAATGAGTCCAAGTCTTGAACAAGGCGGGGATATTATTCGGATTTCCACTTATTTAAATTGCTTTTGAAATGCAAGTTATTGCCTTGTAGTGGACGAATATTCCTTTATATAATAGGAATCGATCAAGTTAAATCATTTATGAAATAAGGCACCTTCAAACGACTAGCAGTCCAATAATCTGGTAAAATTAAAAATTTAAAATTTTACAAAGGAATATGTTTGTTATTAATATAGTACACTTAAATTATTTGGATATATCTAATATAAATACATATTTATTAAATGTTTGATTTTTATGATTAATAGTTGACCATTACAAAGATTCTGAATAATTTTTTGCTTATAAATAGCACGATTCCTATGATAAAGCTTTTACAGACGATTTTATGTTAATATTTTGTAACAATATTTGATAAAACGTAGCATATTTTGCAAAGTTCACTTCGACAAATTTCACTAAAAATAAAACATTAGATTTAATTCATAATGTAAGCGAAGCCTTGCCGAGTTCTTGCTCGAACTTTACAAAAATAGTTTTCAATTTATTCATGTAAATACTTCCCGTTTAATAAAAAAAAAAATCGGAAAAATCTCATTTTTAAATCTAACTTGTACAAGTTTATGACTGATGTTTTTCAATATCAAAAATGACTTCTTTTTAGATTGAAAGGTATGGAATTGCCTAGGTTGGTTCTTTTAGTTGGTTTTAACTTAAAAAAATAAAGCATAAGGAAATATTTTATAGAGAGAAACTTGAAAGTTGCTTTGCTTAGATGTATGCATAAAATGCATTTTATGTTATAGCTTTTAGAAATATCAAAGTGAAAGTCTGTTTCAAAATTATCTATGGGAAAGATCTTCCACAAATATTTTTGTTCTTCCACAAATTGTTCGCTTCAAATTTATTTCGTTGTTGAATTTAGTATGATAACAAGGAGAGTTAAAGTTGGTGATTTCTTATTTCATGTAATTATAGAAAAGATGCTGTAAAGTTTACATTGATATCTATTACATTATATAATTCTTTAACAAAAGGAGAAAAATTTTCAAAAAAGTTTGATATTATTTAAAACTCATTTATTAACTCTGTATTTAGTATTATTTGTGTTTAAGAAGTTTGCAAACACATTTAAAAACTTCTTTGGTATAATACAGTACAGCCATTACAATTTTAACTCACAGTTGCATGTGATAAAAAATCATTACTTGACACTCCTTATTATCATGCAAAATTCAGTAGAAATCATAAAAATATTTATTATTTGTAGCCAATGCACCAAGAATCTCGCCAAAAAGTCAAAGAATCTCTAGAAATGATGTTTTTAAGATAGAAACATACGTATTGCCAACAAGTGTTTTAAACGCAAGAAATATAGATATGTGGATAAACAATCATTGCCATCATAGAATCAATAGTTAAACTGAGAATACACTGTACTCGAAAAAATTGCAATCTCTATAAGTAAGAAACAAGTCATGACATTGTTGTCTGTGATTTATCTTACAGACAAATTGAGGTGCAGAGAATAAAGTAGAATTTTTAGAATGTACTGTAAAAATATAATGGAAAGGAGAAAGAAAAGTAATGGTGGTGCATAGGTGAACACATTTACAATTAGGTGTACATCGATGAAATTTTGAAACCGTTTGTTTTCTACATTTTCCTCCACCTATAAATTTTTCGGCTAATACATAGAAGCCTGCCAGGTGATAAATGCGCCTAACTGCTTACTTCTTCGAAATGTCTTTGCAATTTTATGACGTAATCTGATGTGAGCATACGCAAAATTTATTTAGAGTTTTAATAACCCTTGAATCATTTTTCATTAATAGTTGAAATTTTGTTTGTGAAAAGTGTTTGTTTAGTTTTGAAAATATACCTTAATGAAATTTAAGTATTTGAAGTTACATTTTGTTTTGAAAATGTATATCAAATTAAACATTAAATTTCAATATTAGTGTGTAGGAAGTACAGTATGAGCATAGTGATAAATTGAGTTTGGGTTTTTTTTAAATTCTGCAAGTGATGATAAAAAGTAATTTTACTTTTTGTGTTATTAAATTGCTGTTGTATGTAATATTTTTTGTAATTTATTAAATATTGTGCAGAAATATTTGATATTCGTATTAAGGTATAGCGTGAATTACCATGCCTAAACTCGAGTTTTCATAAAAATGTACATTTAATTACATAATTTGAAACTCTAGTTTTTTTTCATAAAAGTGTATGTTATTTACGATATTGATTTACTTTATTATCAGGTTTTTTCCAGGTTTAAACTGCTTTTAACCATATGTCTTTTTTTTTCAAGTTGGCTGCCACTGCCTGGTTAATTGAAATCCGAGTATTCATAAAAATGTATTTTATAGAATTAGGTTTATTGCCTAGTATTTCTTGCTGTGTGTGTGTGTATACACCAGCCAACTCCCCTGTACCTAACCCAAGAAGGGTTCTACCAGTTTAGATGGGAGTTGCTAGAAAGAATAAAAGAAAGTGGCACTGCCGGGGCACCGTTCTCGCAACAGTTCCGAACTCCGTACGCAACAATTCCAGATACATTTGTAGGGCACCCCTCTGCTGCCTCTGACTGTCCCCAATTGACAAATTTATGGAACATCAAAACAAAATACATTGCAATAAAACATTGGCACAATGGAAATTACAAGATATACAATTTAACATCAGGGTATTCAATTTAGCTTAAGTAAACATGCAAGATAATAATAAGAAGTTAGTAAAGTTAGAAAAAGAAATAGGTTGTTAAATAGACTTGGTTAAGCAAGGTTGTTAGTTCTCCTTGTTATTCCCACGGTTAGTTTAACATAAATATAAATAATATGGTTCTCTCTCTCGAAAGGCTAAGTTATACTTAACATTACACATAACCTACATTTACTTACAACAAAAGCTATATCCAGATTAAAATTATAGTTTACAATTTAACAAGAATAATGCAGATGGATTGGTCATTAGCTGCAATAACTACAGTATAAAAAGAGAAAAAAGTGAACTTATGTACACACTGCACAATAACAAAGTGTTAGTAAAATTAGAAAAGTAAAGGTTGTTACATTGCACTGAGCTACAGGGCTCAAGTACTCTGTACTTCTTCATCATTGCCCAGGAGGTCCAATTCTCCTTGTTGGTCATTCTCCTCTCCTTGGTCCTCTGGAATAAACAGATCTCTGTGATTTATTAAAAAGTTCATTAAAACAATCACTTTGGTTCTTGAACGGGTATTGTTTATTATGCTTCTGGTCCATTCCCTTTTTAGATGGGCACTGGGCTTGGTGAACTGCCATGAGCTTGTGATTGGACAGTCAGTTAAGTAATGAATTGGGTTCCCTATGTCCCCACAGGCACAGTAATCACTTGGGAGAACACTTATTCTGTGCAGGTAAGTCGGGAAGGGGCCGTGCCCTGTAATAAACAGGGTTATTTGTCTTGGCCAGCATTGTGATCCATTTCTAACTTTCGGTATGACATCATAAACCAGACTTCCTGTTTCTGCCCGATCCCAACTTGCCTGCCATTTTTTATAGGCTTCTTCTGCTAGAAGTCTCCTATAGTAGGAGCGTGGTGTTGGGAGAACGACGCATGGGGTTTCTTGGGTTGTTGCCTCTTTGGCCAAGCTATCTGCCAGCTCATTGCCTCAAAGCCAACGTGGGCCTTTATCCAGTGAAGCTTGATTGTCTTTGTCAAGATCAGATCTTTCTGGATAGCTCTGGCTATAGGGCTAGTAGTTGTTGGGTTTCCAACCGCCATAATTCCAGAAAGACTATCCGACCAAATGTTGCAGATATAATTTTGCCGGTTTGCCCACTTGATTGCCTGTTGGATAGCATAGAGTTCTGCCTGGAAAACAGTGTTGTTATCTCTTATGCGTATTTTTTCCGAGTGGAGGACGCTGTTATTTTGGATGGCCACAAAAGCGGCTCCAACCCTATCCTCTAGTTTGGATCCATCCGTATAAATGTGGCAGATATCTGCGAGATTAGATGGTTGGGCCTCCTTTTCTAGGCAAATTTTATTTTCTATATTGAATATACCCGGATGTATTGTGAATTTTGCTACTCTGTCCTCGACTTTGCTGGTGCCAGTGATTTGAAAATGTGTTTCAGCTGTGCTTCTTTTTAAATTTGCAAGTGCAAGGGTAAGATGCCGGTTACCTGGAACCAGGGGGTATGCGTACCCCTCTGGGGCTTGAGCTAGCCACCAGGCGCGTCGGCAGGCGGTGGATCGCCGAAAGTCCTGTAGAAATAACAGGATAGCCTCGAATATTGAATAAGAGGTCGCGAACCAGCTCCCGTAAACCCTGGTGTTATGCGTTCCGTGCCTAGGGCTAATTGGCACCGCGGTATTGGTGTCTTAACGGAGCCTCTAGTTGCCTGGCGAACTTCTAGAGTAATTTGCCTTGCCCAGTATCTCAGGCAATGCTGGGTGGACTGTCATATTACCTGAGATTATTTACTGTTATTATATGGCTGAAAAGACATTGAAAATAACAAACATTTCTGCTTTTGCAGGAGAAACTTCTGAGGCAGACCTTTCTGAAAAAGACAAGGTAACTCAGAGACAATCTAATGAAGGGGTAGCAATGAAACCTTCACAGGAGGTAGAAATGACCTCCAAACCATCTTCTTCTGGTGAGAGTCAGGAAGCTATCTCTAGCATGACTGACTCTCTGACCAGAATCAAGCTTAAAAAGAGAATATCTGGTGCACAGAAAAAGAGGCTGGTGAAGGAGCGCAAAATCGCTGAGGGGACTTGGGTTGAAAAACCCAAGGCAACCAAAGGCGAGAAGCGTCCTGCCAATCGGATGAACCAGGGCAAGGTTGGAAAGGCTGCCAAGAGAGAAGGACCTGAGGGATTTACTTACAGGGCGGCTCTCACGGCGATCAAGATGGCCGTGCTCTTAGAAGGTCATCCGGAAAAACGGTTAACAGAGAAACAGGCCTATGACCTGGAACTCTTGATAACCAGGAAAATAGGAAGGAATGAGGAGGGCTTTGCCCCAACCTTCCTATCCTGTAAACTTGAAAACGGGGCTCTTATTATCAATTGTGCAGATCTGGAGAGCTCAAAGTGGCTGGAACAAAATGTCAATGATATAAGCCCTTGGCAAGAACATAAACTCTTGGTGGGTGAGGCAAGGAAACTTGTCAGAACCACTAAGATAATTGCAAAACTGCCAAAAATCTGTAATGAACTGGAACCTAAAGAGCTCCTGAGAAAAATCGAGGCTCAGAACGGTGGGGTCACTCCATTGGAGTGGAACATTCTTAACATTAAGAACGACCCATCTGGGCGGACCATCGTTCTTAGTGTGCCTGAATTAGATGCTGCCACTCTTCGTGTAAGGGGATATAGGTTTTATATTGGACTTCACCATGTGCAGGCTAAAGTACTTGATAAACCTGCTCCTGCTGATGGGGGTGAAGGTAGTTCAAGCCAACCTACACCACAGTAGAAGTGGTACTACTAACCTCAGTAAGAAGTTTCTTGCTGGGGATATACACCTGGCCCTGATTCAAGAACCCTGGTTGGTTAGGGGAAGAATCAGTGGTCTCAAAGGAACTAAAGGTAAGCTTATCTATTGTACTAATGGTAACGCTAGAACTTGTATACTCTTACATAAAAACATTGAGGTTCTTCCCCTCTCTGAATTTATTCTTAGGGACCTGACAGCTGTGAAAGTCAGACTCAACATAGAGGGTAGGAACAGGGAAATTGTTTTTGGCTCTGGATACCTGCCCTATGAAGAGAAGGCTCCACCTGACCATTCTCTGCACAAGCTCATGAACTTTTGCAGTAATAACAACTTACAGGTAGTCCTAGGACTAGACTGTAATGCTCATCATGTTGTCTGGGGAAGTACGGACACAAATAAAAGAGGTGAGTACCTTTTGGAATTTATTCTAAACTACAGGTTAGATATTCTAAATGTTGGCAACAAACCAACTTTTATTACTTCCAATCGATCAGAAGTAATTGACATTACTATAGCGACAACGCTGATTAGTAAAAATATCAAATACTGGAAAGTAGATGATCGACCTTCTGGTTCAGATCATCAAAACATCCATTTTGAAATTCACTCTAATGTGTGTCTGGATCGCATATTCAGAGACCCGGTTAGGACGGACTGGAAGAAATTCCAAGAAGAACTGACTGGGTTGATTGAGCTCGGTAACAGACCTATTAGAGACAACTACGATCTAGAAGTTACAGCAGATCTCCTACAGAGAAGTATTCTAGATTCTTATCATAACAATTGCCCCATTCGCACTAGAAGAGCTAAACTCCAATGCCCTTGGTGGAATGACTCTCTAGCTGCCGAAAGAGCAAATGTTAGAAAACTTTTTAACAAAGCTAAGAAAAATGGTGAATGGGAGAACTATAAAAGGGCCCTCACTAATTATAACAAACTTGTTAGAAAAAGCAAGATTAACTCCTGGAGAAAGTTCTGTGACGAGATAGATTCTATTTCTGAAGGAGCTAGACTCCAGAAACTCCTTAAAAGGGATGAACCTATTTTGGTTGGTACCCTAAAAGACGAGGAGGGTAATTTTGCTGCTTCCGGAAAAGGGGTTATGGAAATTATGACCAGGACTCACTTCCCGGGAGCTAGAGATATATATAGCAACGAAGGGGAACATTGCATTGGCTCTTTGCAAAGAGTCAATAGCAATCAATGGACCATTGCTAAAAATATCATAAACTACAACATTGTTAAATGGGCAATTTTCGCCTTTAAACCTCTTAAATGCCCTGGGCCTGATGGAGTTATGCCCATCATGATCCAGAAGGCAGAAAAGGTTGTCATACCAATGCTAACTAGAATGTATAGAACTAGTTTGGCCCTGGGATATATACCAAAGACATGGCAAAAGACTAGGATAGTCTTCATTCCAAAACCTGGCAAGGACACTTATGACCAGGCCAAGTCATACAGACCAATCAGTCTTTCTTCATTCTTTCTTAAAATTATGGAGAAAATCATTGATCGGCATATTAGAGATTACTTGGGTAGAAATAGTCCCTTGCATGCTCTTCAATTTGCCTATCAACCTGGTAAATCTACAGAGACTGCTCTACATCAGCTAGTTTCCAAGATTGAAGCCACTCTGGATCAAAAGGATATTGCCTTGGCAACTTTCCTCGACATCCAGGGTGCTTTTGATAATACTTCCCATCCATCCATCCTCAATGCACTTAGAGGGGCAGGGATTAATCAAACCCTGTGTACTTGGATTGAGGCCTTAATTTCGGATAGATATATACAAATGAACATCTTCGGTGAATCATTTGAAAAAAAGACTACTAGAGGTTGTCCTCAAGGAGGTGTTCTGTCACCATTACTTTGGAACCTAGTTGTAAATAGCCTTATAAAACATCTAAATGATAAGGGTTATTATACGCAGGGATATGCTGATGACATTGTCATCCTTATCCTTGGTAAAGATTTTGACATAACTTGTCATCTCATGCAGGATGCTCTAAGTTATGTAGGTCAATGGTGCATGGATAGGGACCTGATGGTTAATCCTCAGAAAACCTACCTCGTACCTTTTACACGCAAAAAGAAACGGAAAGGTTTTTTCATACCAAGACTTTTTGATGTTGAAATCAATGTGGCTTCAGAGGTGAAGTATCTGGGCATCTATTTAGACCAGAAACTCACCTGGAATAAGCACATTGATGATAGGATCAACCGAGCAAAGAAAAGCATTGTGATTTGCAGGCGAATGCTTGGTAAGAACTGGGGTTTACATCCAAAACTGATGTTATGGATGTACACAGCTTTTGTCAGGCCCATTTTCACATATGCCTGTGTGATCTGGTGGCATAAGGTGGAACAGAAGACTGTGATTGACAGATTGAGGAGTCTACAAAGACTAGCCTGTCTCTGCATCACAGGAGCAATCTCCACCACGCCAACCAGAGCATTGGAGGTTGTGTTGGATCTGACTCCCTTGGACATCTTCATATGCAGCGTTGCAAGATTGAATGCATATAGAATGAAGCTGCAAAACCACTGGTATGACCAGCCTGTTGCCAAAGGGCACAAGGGCATCACCAGGAAATTTCAAGACCCTACTTTTCTGATGCCATCTGACATCATGGAAAAAACATACATGTTTGACAAGACATTTGATGTAGTTTTTCCAACTAGAGAGGAATGGGATAACAACATGTTTGGAACTAAAACAGGAGATCTAATCTGGTACACAGATGGATCACTGAAGAACAGCCTCTCAGGTCTGGGAGTTTGTGGCGTGTCACCAAGAATCAGCTTGTCTGTAAGCCTTGGGCGATACGCTTCGGTCTTCCAGGCAGAAGTTTTGGCCATTATCCACTGTCTGCGACTGAATATGAAGAAGGGCTACTACGATAAGCGGATTCTCATTTTCAGTGACAGTCAAGCCGCTTTAAAAGCGCTTAATTCCTTCGAAATCAAATCTAAAATGATTCTGGAGTGTAGAAACCTTCTTACAGAACTGGCAACTAGAAACAGGGTGATCCTTGTATGGGTGCCAGGGCATAAAGGTATCGAAGGCAATGAAAAGGCTGATGAGCTTGCTAAACAAGGATCGTCTTTTGTTCCCATTGGTCCAGAACCTTTTGTGGGATCAATTTGAAGACCGCAAAAACCAATGTTCGCAGATGGGAAAAACAGAAGATGTATGAAGCTTGGCTCAAATCTCCTGGTCAAACCCACGCTAAAGGTATGATCTGTAGGTCATCAGCGAGGATTTCCTATGAAATTCTTAGATGCTCTAGGCAGAAGATACGTTTAATCGTAGGCTTCATAACTGGGCACTACTATTTCAGAAAACATCTCCATAAAATGGGACTGTTTCAGCAAGATCCTATCTGCAGGAAATGTCATATGCAAGAGGAAACGGCCAAGCATATCATTTATGAATGCGAGGCTCTTGCCCTCCCTAGATTAACCTCTTTAGGCATCATCCATACTAGAGAGTTACACCTAGATTCCATTAAAGGGTTATCAGACTTTATTAATAAAGTGGGTGATCCGAGCAAATGGAACTAAGAAACATTGGGTTTGGAGTTAACAGTACAAAATGCTGATAAAAGCAGAGGTGCTCAATGACATACAAACCCAACTCGAAGAAGAAGAAGAAGAAGATGCCGGTTATCACTTGTAGTGCTTTAGTGGCTGTGGTTTTATAGGCGCCCGTGATGTTCAGGAGAAATTTTCTCTGAATACTATCCAGGAGGAGTTGATTCTTTATTCGAAGAGTCCTTCCCCAGATTAGGGCCCCATGGGCAAGAATCCGTTCCGCAATAGTTTTGTATAGTATTGATCTCTGCTTTTGTGAGAATCCCCAATTAGTTCCCGCCAATCTAAGTAGCTGTCGATGTATTCTGGAAGCTTTGGCTCCCTGGATTTTGATATGCTGGGACCAATTGAGTTTCTCGTCAATTGTGACTCCTAGTAGTTTCATGGTTTTGGATCTTCTAACTTTTTGGCTATCCCAATGTATTTGTGGGCCGCACTGTAATTTCGTGAGTAATAGGTAGTTTAACTTTTCTACGGAGATTCTCAGTTGGTGTTTCTCAGTCCATTGCCTGAAGAGTTTGAAGGCTTCAGTTGCAACTGCCCCCAACTTTCTTTCACTACTTGCTGCAACTAGAAATGTAAAATCATCAGCAAACGCTTGCAGGGTAACTCTGGACTTTGGGTTTATTGTTTTCTCTACTGCTGACCAGTCCAGTTGCAGTGGTTCGTCAGCTAGTATGTTCCACATTATCGGACCACTGCATGAGCCTTGTGGACAACCAATTTGTTGTTTGTGCTTGACAAGTCCCTGGTTAGTATTAATGGCTACTAGTCTGTCTTCTAGGTTGCTGAACAGGATGTTTCTTATTTTAGCTGGGCAATTTTTTCCTGCAAGCACTTGTCTAATGGATTCGTGTGGAGCTGAATCAAATGCTCCTTTAATATCAATCGAGATAATTGAGCAGTGCTTGGAGTTGGATTTTGCATTTTGTATGTTCAACATGAGGTTGCTGAGGGCATCTTCAACAGATTTTCCCTGCCTGAAACCGTACTGGGCGCTATGCAAGAGGTTATTAGATTCTAGGTAGTAGGTGAGCCTTGTCGTTGTGAGCTTCTCTAAGACTTTCCCCAAAGTTGGTAGGAGGGTAATGGGTCTATACGAGCTCACTTGAAATTTATCCTTGCCCTCTTTATGGAATAGTATTATAAGGCCAGTCTTCAAGCTCCTCGGGAAGTAGCTCAGCTTCCAGCAGGTTTGTAAAAAGGTGGTGAGCAATTCTGGGACATGCTTGTTGATCTGTTTGAGAATGATATTATCTATTCCATCTAGACCCGGTGCCTTACCATTCGGGAGTGAGGAAATTAGTCTCCTAATTTCGCCTTCATATAATTCAGGTTCAGGATTTCCTTCTTCATACGTGCACTGGTTGTTACTCTGTGGTTGCAGTGGGAAAATCTCTTGAAGGATTTGGGTGGCAAAGTTCACTGTGTTTCCAGTTAGTTTGTTGGTGCTGAAAAGGCTACTTGGGGGCGCTGAAGGTAGATTTGTAAATCTTTCCATATGTGCTAGTAGCTGCTGAGCACATTTCTTTCCAACAGGCTCTTTTCGCTTGTCTTACCTCTTTGACCAGGTGAGCTTTATCTTTTTTATAGGCAGCCAGGAGTTTTAGCTTGCAGTCACTGCTTGCTTGCTGAGCCTTCCTTCTTTGTGTATTTAGCTTCTTCTTCTTATGTTCGAGGTTAGTTGTCCACCAGTTGGGCATGATATTGAATTTGTGCTTGACCCGTTTATAAGCTTTTTTGCAACATTCGATGATGGTGTCCTGTAAATCGACTGTGATGACGTCTAGTTGCTCTTTGGTTTGGCAATTGTTCAATTTGTTGACTAGGTCTGGCACCAGTGGGGTCAGGTGCTTAAGCAGCCGCTGGTGGTTACCGAACTTAGTTTTGAATCTAGTTAGTTCTGGTTTATCAGGCGAATTTCCCATTTTGACTTGGATGTAGCGGTGGTCGCTTAGGGATTCATTGTCCAGAACCTCCCAGGTACAATCCATTGCTAGCTGCGAGTTAGAGGCTAGCGTTAGGTCTGGCCAACCTTCTTGTGTGGATGTCAGGTAAGTGGGCGGGGCTCCCATGGTGTTTAGTAGGTGGAGATTGCTAGCAGTGATGTGGTCAAGTAGTTTTTCTCCCCTACTATCATTATTCCTGTAGCCCCACAGGATATGATGTGCGTTGAGGTCTGCTCCGATAATATAATTTTCGCCTCCTAATTTGCTTTGGAAATACTCTAAGTCCCTTAGGGTGTCTTCGATTGTGCTTTGCGTTTCCTGCCTTAATCTCCGTCTATGATTGATCGGTGGACTATAGGCAGAAATTATGGTTAACGGTTTCTGGTTGATCATAATCTTGACTGCAACTGTCGATTCTTGCTGGCCAAGTACAACGCCATCTATGCTATTAGTTTCTATTATTCCGGCCTTGCCGTTTTTGGATAACCAGTAGCGCCAGGTACTTGGAATGCCTAGAATTCTGTTGCTTTTGTTGAGATGTGGCTCCTGTATGAGAAAAAACTTACATTTTGGATTTTGGCAATGA